>MU702883.1:17446-34146 GCA_026770625.1 Nicotiana glauca | reverse complement strand
ATATATAGTTTCTTGATTGTCTGGTCATCCCATGTTATGTAGGTTCATGCCATCATATTTTATTGTTGGTTGTCCATGATCCATGTCTACCATTTATATTGATCTCCTCAGCCCTAAAAGATAATAAAGAGGGTTAGATAAAATGTACGTTGGTGCTCGGCAAGTATGGTCGGGTGCTAGTCATGGCCCTCCAGTTTGGGTCGTGACACACCGATCTCAGGTGACGCTGAAGACAATACCAACTTACTTTAAACATCGAAACTATTTTCCTACTCATCCGAGATCGTGACATCCTTATTAACACCGAATTGCAACCTTGATAGAACATGATTTCCATCATAACTTCAGAACCACTAATAGATTAACGATTCATCTTATAAAAACCTTTCACTTAACGCACCTCAGGAGAACCGTAGCAACACACAAGTGAATTCTCATAACCATAGAATATGCACATCTTTAAGTAGTGGTCTAAGCCACCATAGCCCTTTCGGGATCCGCCTATACATAACAGGCCATAACACTATAATACTTCCGAATAAAATCAATTACGACGCTGACATGCCTCACCTGTATCGTCACAAATCACATGCATAACTTAATCACACTAAAGGAACTAGTCACTACCATAATCATGCCAATTCAATATTGGTTAAACAATCTACTTCTTCTAACTTATCCTTAATTGTCTTAGAAATAATAATAGTTCCATTCAACACATAACAAATACAATCTGCACTCATCCTGAGTGACCTTGAATCATGAGACCATGCTGTCTCAAATCCCAAGAACCATTTCATACCTCCCTTGTGCACACATTCACATCCTCAACTGGTATGCCCATTCTGATAATTCCACTACGGATCCGAAGTCTTTTCTCATTTTGCTCCCAAATGCTACACTACAAATCAAAACATCATAGAACATTCTGGGCCTCTTCTCATAAGCTACTACAAAAGCTTGATTCTTAACCGTACCTATAGGCTCGAAATCCTTAGGCACCACACTTTACCCCTTTGAATTCACCAGGACTGTTTTTGAGAGCCACCCGCTCTAACTTGGCCCCGAATATAATCAACTCTACGATTCTTCTATCACATGCATACCCCCTCGACGAAGCACCTGGTAGAATCACTTCCCCTGAAACCTGCACTTATACAAGGCATAAATCCTGAATCCTTCCCCAAGTCTGAGCATGATTTAATAAGGACAACCATAGCACACACTTAAAAATTCCTTTTTCTCAAATTATCACTTATGTTCTTTTCCTGTTGCTGAAATATTCCATCAATATGTTGAGAACCAGAAACCTCACAAGTAGTTAACCATGCAATCCAACCATAGGCGGTGGGACGCTCCCACTTAGCCTAAAGCCACTATAACACAACTCTGGAATTCACTAGGACTCTTTATCTCTTATTGACATAACCTTGTGTAATCAACCGCCAAAATTCTCAAAATCTTTCTGTAAATCCCCTTTTTACACTCTGAATCATCAACCACATTCGCACGACCGATCACTTTGCTGTATAACTAATAGAATTCTTTGCAGAAGCTTCCCCAACTATGCGACCGCCGATCTTCTCACTAGAGATAACCCACCTATGGAATTTACGTGAAGAAGTCTTACAACGCTGCTGCACAGGGTACAATCACTACGACATCAATGACCTATCCTGAGTCCGAGCTCACTCTCTAGATACACAAGTCCATTCACCACTCGTGGACATCAATTAAATGTGCGACAACATCCTTCCAATTCAAAGTTAGGTTATATCCTTCTTCATTTCAAGAAACTCCTTTCCGTTATATCAAATCTACTGCCGCATAATAGTCCATACTTCAAATTAATCCATTGGCCTAATCACCAATCACTAAAATTCTCAAATCACTCCAAACTCTCCTTAAGGTGCATGGTCATCCTACCACAAAGCCCATATGCAACTTTGCCACTCTCCCACTTTGGTGAAACTCACTCTTTTAGTCGACTACTCGACCTTTGCTTCTTGTACCTGGCCTTCTAGAAATTTTAACCATCGCTTGACACTCCCCACATGTCCTTCCTCATCCTTTGCTGCTCAGTTATTACCTTAAATAAAATCTATCTTCGTAACACTTGAACCCACCAATCGCTACTAACTTTAAAACTTTTTGAAGATCATCGTTTTCGAGTCGTCAACATTAGAAACACCAATTCAATCCCGATCCACCGCACTCCACAATATTTAACAGTCGCTTCTCCAATATTATTTCATAATATCTTACCCCAAATGCGAATTACAAAAGACCATAACACCGACGAACTTAACATATTCAATCGAGGATGACGATACCACGTCGCAGATGAAAATTCCACCACACTTGAAAACACCAAGTCTCGTTACTCCACCGATCCAAATCTGGACATTCATAGGACAATTGCTTTTTCCCCACCGAGAATGAAATACCAAACCTCAGAATCATACACTGAGAGAACGCCCTTCCTAATCTTTCAGTGCCCCGACATATGGGCAAGAACTTTACCAACACGCCCATATTGTGCGACAACCGATCATGAGCAATCATAGAAATCTGCGCATAGACTCAAAGCTCTCGGGAATACTGTTATTGAGCCGAAATGACAAGATAGCCTTCCGCAAGGCGACGACAATAGCCTAATCAACTATACTGGGAGAAACACCCCGCACCACCTTTGTAGTACCATTAAAATTCTCTAATTCTCTATTTATAACAAGCGTTTCACATCACATAAGATTGAATATGAAGGAAATAAAGGCATAAGCCTCAAAGAATCAAATCGCACGATTAGGAAATCGAGAAAGGAAGTACTCCTAACAGCCATGTAGCCTTCCGAAGATAAATACAGACGTCTTCATACCTATCTGCGAGACTCTACTAGATTTGCTTATGACTCGTGAGACCTAGGGGAACCGAGTACTCTAATACCATGTTGTCACGAACCAATATCCAATAAGGATCGTGATGGCGCCGGACACCATTGTCAGGCAAGACAACAACAAATAACTAGTAACTTCCCGTTTTAAGTATTTCTAAAATCACTTCTTTTATACGTTTAAACAATACATAATAAATTCCACTAAATAAATAATGAAACATTTAACAATTTTAAATTTCTGAATAAATCCAGAGACATTCCAGAACCCGGTGTCACAAGTGCATGAGCATTTACTAGGGAATGACGTAAAATACATTAACTGTCCGAAATACAAGTGGACAGAAATGAAAATACAATACAATACTCTGAAGGAGACTCTGTTGGCTACGGGTCATCTCAATAATTGCAGCTTACCTAAGTCTCCATATCAACCATGCCCCTATACCACTAAGGCACTAGCCACATATGAACCTGTGCAACAAAAATGCACAGCAAGTGTAGTATGAGTATGAAAACAACACGTAACCAATGAGTATTCCGTCTGATCTCGAAGAAGTAGATATGAGAGGTCAACTTCGATACTTTCTAGTAGTCCAATAGTAATATTATTAATGCAATGAATCACGGATTTATTAAGAACAACGGTAAATTTAAATAAATCACGAAACAGGTAAGAGTTCCTTTTTATTAAAAGTCTCCGGATTCATAATCCATTAACTAACAATTATCTCAAGTCAGGGAGAGAAAATATCAATAGCAATAACTCTCAAGGAAACCAATACAAGCATGCGCAAATCATGCCGGGGTCATATGGCCCGATCCAACATAAATGTAAAATGTGCACTGCCGAGGGTCAAACGGTGTGAAACATAGATACATATATTACCCCGCTCGCGAATCATACATGCGACGTGGTGCTAATTATACATGCGATTCAGGTACACAGAGAATTATATGCTCAAACAACCAATTAAGAATTTATCGGGGAACATTTATCCAAATAAAAGCCAATTATCTTTTAACGATTTAAGGAAATGAAGTTTAATCCTTTTAGAAATTCATTTACCAATTCGATAAGATTTAAGCAATTCAACTGTCAATAAGATTATATATATTCCATGTATAGTATGCTTTTGGGTCCTAGACTACCCGGACTTACACATATTAACAGCTACGCACGAACTCTCGTCACCTCATGTGTACGCAGCCCCCACAAATAGGAGCACATAACCAATTATTTCACCTATGGGAACAATTCCTCTTACAAGGTTAGAAAGGAGACCCACCTCGCTCCGAAGATCCATAACCGGCATTGCACGGCCTTCCGAAGACTATCGATGCTAAATGCTCCAAAGCTAGCCAATAAGTATGCAAATCCATTAATATATGTTCAATCACTCATTGCAATTCAATTCATAATAATTCCTAACCCTGATCAAAAAGTTGGACCAAAAGGCCCTCGGGCCCACGTGCCCGAATTCCAAAAATTTTCGACGATAAATTTTACCCATAACCTCACAAACTCAAATATATAATTTACTCTTAATTTCATATCCAAAATCGTAGTCAAAATCCAAAAATACTAATTTTTTAGGTTTTTCTCAAACCCTTAAATTTCCACCAATTTACATGCTAAACCCCATATATAACCAATGTATTTAACTCAAGATAGATGGGATTAGCTTACCTTGTTGATGATGATGAAAACCCCCATTTGAAGCTCTCCAAATCTCCCACACCAACTAAAAAATGGAAGAAAAATGACCATCTCCCAATTTTTAAAAGAACATACTGCCTCCAGCAATTCAACACCTACGGTCACACGACCGCTTCTGCGGTTCCGCGGGTGCGGCCCCTCTACCATTCCTGTGGTTTCTCTCCGTGCTGCCATTTCTGCTTCTACGCGTCAACTCCCGCAGGTGCGGTCCGACTTCTGTGGCGAGATGATCGCATCTGCGGTCCTTACACTCCTAGCCCAAAATCGTATATGCGGCTCTCCTTGTCGCTTCTGCAGCTCCGCACCTGCGGCCCTAGTCTCGCAGGTGCGGTTACACCAGCAACCAACAACCAGCAACTTCAGCTCTTCCTCCAAGTTCCAATTCGATCCGTTAACTACCCGAAATAAACCCGAGGCCCCCGGGTCCCCAACGAATTATGTCAACCAGTCCCAAAACACATTACGGACTTGCTCGAGGCCTCAAATCATTTCAAATAACGCTAAAATCATGAATCGACCTACAATCCAAGCTTAATGCACTTTAGAATCTCAAACTTCTACATTCGAATTCGAAACCAATCAAATCACATTCGATTGACCTCAAATTATGCACACGAGTCATATTTGACATTATAGACCTACTTCAACTTCCAAAATCAGAATCCGACCCCGATATCAAAAAGTCCACTTCCGGTCAAACTTCTCAAAAACCTTCAAGTTTCTATCTTTTGCCAAATGACTCCAATATGACCCACGAGCCTCCGAATTCACTTCCGGTCGTGCCCCCAATACCAGAATCACCATGCAGAGTTATTCCCAGACTCGGAACCCTAAACAGACATTGATAACACTGAAATGCACTTCAACCCAAACTTATGAAATTCCTTAAAAATGCTAACTTTCACAATAGGTACCAAAACATTCCCAAGCCTTCCAAAACTCGACCCGAACATACGCCAAAGTCCGAAATCATCATACAAACCTACTGGAACCTTTGAATCCCTGTTCTGAAATCGTTTACTCACAAATCTAATCTTAGTCAATCCTTTCAACTTAAAGCTTCCAAAATGAGAATTCTCTTTCCAAATCAACTCTGAACTTCCTGAAATTCAATTCTGACTATGTGTGCAAGTCATAATACCTTAAGTGAATCTGCTCATGACCTCAAACTGCGAAACGACGCGCTAGAGCTCATAACAACCGGTCGGGTCATTACACACTTGTCCTTGACGGACCCAACCCCTATGTTCAGTCTCCTAAGTCAAATGCATGTGATGCAACAAATATTCCTACTAGGGATCCGGCAAGAGATTATGTTATTCTAGGTTTGAACCTGGGGTTGTGTTCTAGACCTTCCATACCCGAGCAGACAGCTCGAGCCGAGGTGGGGGCAACGTACCAGGAGCACTAAAGTCTACCCGGTCTTGTTGCTGGGCTAGCCTCGCTCTATTTGGTATAACTTCTAACAGAAAAGTGGGCCATACAATCAAAACGATTAGAAAAGTATATCGCCTCCCTGAAACCATTTATTCTCCACTCTAGCTGCTAAATTCGATCAAGTTTATCCCCGTACTCAAGTATACTGTTAAAATCACTACCAATACACCATGAGAGATTTGATTTGTCTTTTAGTGATTTTAATAAATTTCATGATGAACGCCTTTGATGTGTTCCTAGATGAACGTAAAATCTTGTAAACTGAAACATAGTAACATATGGTATATGTACTTCTACATCAATGAGCTGCTTGTGGTAGCTAATAAGAGAGAAGGAGTTCTTTTCCTTCCAGTGAAGCGCTAAGCCTCCACTGAAACCTTCTGGGTCAACAATAAATAAGTCCTCATAATTTAGTTGGGCCCGAGCTTGATTTAAATTTGCCCAACCTGTCTTCGTCTCCTGGAGCAAAATAATACTGCGCTACTTTGAATAAATCACGTCCTTCAGTTCCTGAGTTGTCCTTAGATTCCCAAGCCCACGGTCATTCTAGCATACAGAACTCATCGGGCTTGGCAGGTCTAGATCCAGATCTCGCCACTAACAAGTTTTTTAAAACATCCACAAACAAAGTAGGATAACACCATCATTATTAAATAAAGTAGGAAAACGTTGAATCCATATTGATCAAAAGTATTACAAAGGGATGGTGATTCATCTTCATCATAGATAATGATATGCAGCTCCTCATGGTATCATAAAAGAAAATTCTTTTTCCAAATAGTTATTAAATATTTAGAGAAACTATAACATTCACATGTTGGTAAAAAATATATATATATATATATATATATATATATATATATATATATAACCTTCACATTATTGTCAAATATGCTTTTACAAGACGAAATTGATTTTACCAAAATATTCCGGAAATATTTTGTTATTTTATTTGACAAAATATCATCCAATATATGTGTTGTATATCATATCCTTTTCATAACTATTTTGATCATTAATTGCAATTTTTAGAATTTTTAAAAGATAATTGTGAGAATGATTGTCTTGAAATCTTTAATTTAAAGTGATCAATATCTTATTCCGTCAAATTTGGTAAATTATTTAATTAAATAGTATAATTGAATTATCACTCAATTTTAAAAATATTTTATGATCATTGCCTATCTTTAATGTTTTAAACTTCCAAATTATATCAAATTTTGGCTTAATTGGAAGCCTATGATCTAAATTGGCTATATTTGAAACGATTTGTGTCTTTTGTTAAATTTAAAACATGGCCAAATTTGCAAAATATGGCCAATGCTTTGATTTTTGTATTAAACACAACTGCACCAACCTCCGCAGAGGCATCTCCGCCTCAAGAACTTATTAATTTTCCACCAAAAAACCGAAAGATACCTCCCGGAAACAAACCAAACATACCCAAGTATAAACAATGCTAACTTGAAAATTAACCCAAATAGCAGTAGATTCGCATTTCTACGAAGTTTGAACAGTGAATGTTATACAGCATAGGGACTGATTAGTGTGTAATCAAAATTCAAAAAGACCAATTAGTTCACATCATTCTGCGGTTTCCTAAGAATTTGAAAACTATAACATAGTTTTTTGTGATGCACACTATTATTGTGAATACTCTGCAAGAACTAAGTCGATTCCGAACTTCCTGTAACTTCTTGGAGCGATAATCTGGACATCTCTAGAGCTAAATCATCCATTGTCGAATCCATTATTCCTGTAAAATCATTAAGTGATAATGCTGACATTGCTAATGTTAAATTTTCCATACTATAGAAGAACTCAGTCGAGTCCTCATTTCTTGCAACTTTGTGGAGCGATATTCTGTACATCGCTAAAACAAAATAATCCATTGCCGAATCCATTGTTCCTGTAAAATCATTAAGCGATAAAGCTGACATTGCTAATGTTAAATTTTTCATACTTTTCGAGAACTCAGTCGAGTCCTCATTTCTTGCAACTTCGTGGAGTGATAGTCTGGACATCGCTAAAACCAAATCATCCATTGTCGAATCCACTGTTCTTGTAAAATCATTAAGCAATAAAGCTGATATTGCTAATGTTAAATTTTTCATACTTTGCAAGAATTCATTCAATTCCTCATTTCTTTCAACTTTGTGAAGCGATAATCTTGACATCTCTAAAGCCAAATCTTTCATCGTCGGCTATGGTGTTCTTACCGTTTGTGGTTGATCATTGAGTAGTCTTGAATGCTATTAATTAATTTATGGGTATTGTCATCCGGGTCTTCCATTCTATTCTAGGAGTGATCAAGACAAATGACAGAGCAAAGAACTCTTTGGAGTGTTAAGAGATTTTAATACGGGGAGGATGGGTAAGTTTAATTGAAGATACATATAAGACGAATGACAGAGCAAAGAACTCACTAGATTGTTAAGAGAATTTAATATAAGGAGGAAGGTAAGTTTAATTCAAGATATATATATATACATATATAAGTGATCAAGACGAATGACAGAGCAAAGAAATCTCTGGAGTGTTAAGAGATTTTAATACGGGGAGGATGGGTAAGTTTAATTCAAGATACATATAAGACGAATGACAGAGCAAAGAACTCACTAGATTTTTAAGAGAATTTAATATAAGGAGGAGGGGTAATTTTTTATTTATATATATATATATATATATATATATATATATATATATATCATTTGTTTCGGCCCTTGAACTTGTTGAAGCTAAGCTTTGGGCAATTGATTCATTGTGGTTGTCAACTCGGCAATAGCTTGCCCATGATTATGTAGTTCCTTGTATAGATGAATGATATTTGGGTTACCTTGAGGAACATTGGATCTACTTTGCCACGCTGATAAGGTATCCACCATCTAATCCAAAATGTAATGTATGTTTGATAAAATAAATTAATATTTATAAATATAATATCATAACATTATGCAAATATTTGACAAAACTAATTTATCAGTTTTAACTAAAAAATAAACAACATGCAATGTGAAATAACAAGCCAATACAACTAGAACATATAAATTGGAACCATAAATATAACAAAATTTCAAAAAAAAACTTAAATATATGCCAAATTCCGACATAATAAAAATAAATTTCAATACAACTTAAGATTAGGAAAAAAATAAGTTTATAACCTAACAACGAAAGTCTACTTTAACGACATCACTCATTATATGTCATCATATTCACACCTTCCATTGCATTCATTTATTTCGGCCCTTGAACTTATTGAAGCTGAGCTTTGGCCAATTAATTTATTGTGGTTGTCAACTCGGTGATAGATTGCCATTGATCATGTAGTTCCTTTTATAGGTGAATGACATTTGGGTTACCTTGAGGAATATTGGCTCTACTTTGCCACGTTGATGAGGTATCCTCCATCTCATCTAAAATTTCACATGCTTCGGCATAAGGCGTGTTAATTTGCCACATATTAATTTGCTGTGTTGATCCCTCTATAGAAGGTTTGTTGGATCATAGCGTCGGTCATATCGTTATTCGGGAACTCTTTAACCATGGTACGATATCTTTCTAAAATCTCGTGCAATAGCTCATTGGGCTCTTGATTGAAGGCAAGAACCTCATCCAGAAGTATCGCAATATGACCTGGAGGAAGAATTTGGCAATGAATTTTTCTGCCAACTCATCCTATGTATGGATTGAATGGCTGGGCAATGTCTCTAAACAGTCCAAGGCCTTTCCTCATAGAGAAAAGGGAACTATACTCAACCGCACCGCGTCCTCGGAGACATTAGTTTGCTTGCTCCCCCAACAAGTATCGACGAACCATTTGAGATGCTTGTAAGCATTTTGACTAGCAGCCCTGGTGAAGAATCCTCGTTGATCAAGTAGTGTAAGCATCACATTGGTGCTTTAGAATTTTCCCGCCATAATGTCGGGCGGGACTATAGCACTTGCATAATCCTCGTTAGGCAACACCCGGTGGCCTGCAACTCTTGATGGAGGTGGGGGAAGGACGGTAATTTTATCATGAGGCGGTCGGCCTTGCTTATTTACTTGAGGTTCAAGAGGAACCGCATCAATTTAGTCATCATCCACGTCCTCCCCCATTGGCAAATTCCCAATGGGCTCATTGTTGAGAGACATTCTCATACCTAAAATCAATTCAAAAATAAAGTTAGTGACTTGGAAGAAAAAAAAAAGACAAATCACTCAAGAACCTAGATATATAGATAAAGTCGTTTAACTCCCCGGCAATGACACCAAAAATTAATGTCGCCCAAATTCACACCACGGATATAGGATGTGAGGTGGTCAAAGCAATAATAAAAACCCAACACAAGTCGAGGTCGAACGCACAGGGGGGTGATATGGGATTAGGTATATGTCTAGACTAGGTGTACGATATGCCCATGATTGCACTTCCTTATATTTTTATGTTTGTTTCTGCTTCTATTTATTATGCTAATGTTCACAAATGAAAATCTAAGAGACAATATTTTTGGTGTTGTTGTTTTTCAAGTTGACAAAAGGTCTAGGGTCATGACTTTCACCTAGATGGTTACCTAACGGGTTATAAACTCTAGGGCAAGTTAGATTGGTCGGGGTTGTAATATAGCAATCACACACAATTACCTACTCAATACCTCTCGGTAGTTAGAGTAACTTTGCCCAATTTGGCTTTCGCAAATCCAAATGGGTATTGCACAAAATAAGTGATAAATGCTCAAGTCGGGTCTTACTATTCCTACATTCAACCCTTTAGTTGGAGCTATCAATTTCTTGAGTTTACCCTAATTCCTTGTTATCCAAGTTTTTCTAGAGTCAGTCTCTCTTTCTCAAGTAGAGACTAAGTCAAATAGGCATGAATCAATGTTTGCAACCATTAATTCTTAATTTCAACCAAGAACTAGGCTAAATATTAGTAGCCCAATCACAAACAAGCCCTAAATCAAATACTCATTAAGTACCCACACTAGGGTTGGGTCACAACCCTATCTAGAAATTTAGCTACTCATGGAAAATGCAGAAATTAAAGAAGAAATTAGGATAAAATCTATAATAGAAGATTAAGGGAAGAAAATCTAATGTTAACATGCTAATCTAGTACAGTGTTACCCAATACAGTA
Organism: Nicotiana glauca; assembly: GCA_026770625.1. Classification (NCBI taxonomy): domain Eukaryota; kingdom Viridiplantae; phylum Streptophyta; class Magnoliopsida; order Solanales; family Solanaceae; genus Nicotiana; species Nicotiana glauca. Next base: position 22,976 of record MU702883.1, on the reverse strand, counting down.
AATAAAAACGGGCCAGGTGCTCTCCTAAAACAAAACTTAACATAAAAATGACAAAAAGTTCTATTTATATTAAGCTGAAAATATCTTACAAAATTTCCCTTGTGGAGGTTGTGGTGTCGCACAATTATGTGTGTGGTGCGCACGATGAGTCTTGGCTTTACAGGTTGCAGTTATGTGGCTGTACAATTCTGGGTTGCGGCCGCATTCCTTCAACCTCTGCGGACTGCACCTTTATGAGTGCAGCCACACTCTTGCTTCTGCGGCTGCAAAATTATAGTGTGGTCCACATTCCTTGAACTTGGGCTTTGGCATTCTGGGACTTCTGCGGACCGCAAATATCTGAGTGCGGCCGCGCTCTTTATTATCCGGCCGTACAAAAATGGTGCGGTCCGAATTTTTTATTGACCTTAGAATTCCATCTCTCTGAACTTTATGTTTTGCAGCCGCACCAGAATTGTGTGGTCCGCACTTTGCAAAGCACTTCTTGTCTGAGGTTTTCGCCGCACCAGAATTGTGTGGTCCGCACTTTGCAAAGCACTTCTTATCTGAGGTTTTCTTCAGGACCTGCGGCCGCACTCAATATTGTGCGTTCTACACAATGGCCTATTTTTATCCTTGTCCAATATTACTCCTTCTTGAGCTGATTTTCATCTCTTTAGCTCATGTTCTAACACTCCTACCAGCTGCCACATTTCATTAGTTTTCAGGAATACTTTTAAGCAATTTTGGTCTAAAACGAAAGTAAAAGAGCGCAAATAAGTAGTTAAAATATCTACTTATCAACTCCCCCAAACTTAAGTTTTTTTTTGTCCTCAAGAAAATAAGGTAATTCCTACCTCCACAAGACACGAACTATTTCAGATGGCCAAAGCAGAATCAATTGCACGTCAATTAGGACCAACAATTACCCACAACATGTATGAATTATCAATAATGCAATGATTTGACTTTTTGAGTACAATAGTTCTAATGTAACTCTAGAGAATCAAGATTTGACTTATTCATCGAGGAAGCTAGCTCTTTCACATAGGTCATTATGGATCTCAAATACCTCCTCTTATACTCTCCGTTAGCATAACTCAATTAAGAATGAAACGCTCAAATCAAGAATTGTGAAAAGTTCGCTCATCTCTCCCAAATGAATGTCATAAGTATGACTTTAAGTACCATATGCATGACCCTCATGTAAATCACCACTAATATAAGTTCACTCAACTTGAAACCATGTAGGGCTTTTTTCGGGATGTAATGAAGGCTTTTTGGTCAAGGTAGGACTTGATAGAATAGAATGGGTTCATCTGTCCTTAAGTACTCCATTTTCTCTTTTTGGCACATACTTTGTTGACTCTTTGAGTCAATTTCTTTTTCCTCGGGGGAAATAGAGACACGTAACATCACTCTTTCTTGGTCATGATAATCATTTTTCTCCTTCTCTGTTTATCCCATGCTCTTTCATTCTTGTTTTTCTTTGGATCCCTTCAACTTTTTACTTTATTCACTTTCTTTTTGGAATTTTTCTTTTTTTGTTATTTCTTTCTTTTCTTTGCCTTCGGTTTTCTTTATTTATTTCTCTTCTTTGTACCTTTATATCACTTTCAAACTCATCGTCTCTCCCGCAAACTTATGTTTTTTTCAATTATTTCTCAGTAGTACCAAGGAAAGATTGGGTGCCAGGAGAAGATCATTACAAAATGGATAAAGACTTTTAACGTGGTTATTAGAAAAAAAAAAGAGCTTAGTCTCAAATGGGTTGACTAGGGATATCACATTGGTAGGCTATGGAGATTTCAAAATTTAGATTGGATGAAGGAGAGCCTACAATCATTTCTCAAGCCAAGCTACACTTAGAAATTTTCCTAGAAAAACATTCAGGGCAAGTTCTATACTATTAGTATGGGTACATTGACTTGCAATTCAATACCTCACCTCTCACGCTACTGGATTGCTAAAGAGAATAGAGTCGAGGGACCACAAAAACCCTAGTTAAGATTGAGAATCACAAATGGATCGACTAAACCACTCAATGACTCCTTAACTCAACACAAGAATCAAAAGATCACAGCTAGAGTTATTATCTATCAACAACTTTTTTTTAACCATAAGACCGTAGGTAAATATGTTGGTACCAAGTGAAGCATGCTTGAGACCTTTTTTATTCATTACTACTATTTTTTCCTAAACATAAAAGAAAACTGACTAAATCCCTTAAGAAAGTTGTAACGCCATCCATCATTAGGAAGAGCCACCCGGTTCACACAAAACCTACCTTTGGAAGAAACTGTGGCGTTAAGATAACTAAAGGCTTATTGTTCACTCAAAACGTAAAAAGAAGCTAACAAATACAAAAGAAAATACTAAAGTAAATAAGAAGATATACTATTAAGAAAGACAAACTAAAGAAGCTACGAAATAAACTACGGAAAGTAAGACAAATGAATATACAAACCATGAATGCAGCAGTTCAGAACCAAGAGAGAGAAGCTCTGGCAAAAACCTAGAGAGAGAAAGAAAGAGAAAGCTCGAAGCCGCCTTCCATGGCCTCGTCGGCCACTGCCCAACCTTCAATGGAGGTTGGGAAGTCATCTCCTCCAACTGTAACATCCCCACAAACATCTACAACACCAAATACAATCCAAAACTACGCAAATTTGCTCAAACCTAATACATTAAATGCTCTCATGCAGCCTACGTCCAATGTAGCCCTAAAACCAAACGAGTATCTACATGGAGAACCAATTGTACATCGGAAGAAACAAGAAGTAAGGTAGTCCATCGCACAATAAGGGTTAAATCTAACAGTCTTGGGTAAGTTTTAATATGGAAAGCCTGGGATCCATGATTTACGTAAAGCTTTGCCAATTCAATGTTAATTAAAAGGTCCATGTTCAGTTGGATTAATTGAGGACAGTCATGTTTTGAATAAACTTTTGTTGATGGAAGATTATATTCACTTATTGTCCAAGTCAGCTTATTATTTGAAAATCCAAAACGAGATGTGGCAGATGAGATGTACAAAGTGGAATCCATGGTGGAAAGTTGAAGAAGAAACACCTATTGCTATTGCCTGGATTTCTTTTCAAAATTTGCCTCCTAATTTCTTTGGGAGGGAATTTGTTTTCTCATTAGCAAGGGCAGTAGGGAGACCATTATATGTAGACTTGTCTACTCAAAACGGTACAAGGCCAAGTTGTGCTAAGGTGAAGGTTGAGGTGAATTTGCTAGCTAATTTGCCTCAAAGGATTAAGATAGTCGAGGAAGAAGATGAAACTGGGCATGAGGAATCCAAGTTAATCAAGATTAGGTGTAATTATATTCCTAAGTATTGTAACACATGTAAAAATCAAGGGCATAAAGAAGAGGAATGCTGGGTGATAAATCCAAAGTTGAGAAGTTTTGAAGAACAATCTGGAGATGCCAAGGATGATCAAAGGATAATTGGTACAGCTGCTGCTACTACAAAGGTGTTAACAAGTGGTAAAGTGGTAGGGAAACCTATTACTAATCCAGCTAGACAGGAATGGATGTAAGCTAGAAAGAACAAATACAAAAGAGACAAGAGAGGCTACATTATTGATGAATCAGAGAAGGAAGATGATAACAAAGGCAAAGGAAAAGTTAAGGAAGAGGCAGTGGTGTCTAAGAACAAATTTTATGCTTTGGGAGTAGAGGAAGATGTTTAACCAATATTAATAATCATGAATTGCAATGTTGAAGGTGATGACAAAAATAAAGGAAAAGATCAAGTTGGTAAAGGGACTAGCAAGCTACAGCAAAAGGAGAATAGAAAGGTTGGTGCAGATCAAATTTCGGATCCTAATATCAATGGGAATAAGGGAGGTGATACAAGGAAGTTGTTAAATAAGGAAGGGGGAATTTTAGTGATTAATAAGGAAGAATTTGATGTGAGGAAAGTAAAAAAGGAGGTAGTGGACAAGGTAAATAAGGAAATGGAAGCTAGCTTACAAAAGGAAAAGTTGACACCTAATTCATTAAGGGATCAAAACTCTCCTAGGGCTGAAGATGAAGCTGGAAAAGAAGCAACTATTGATTGGGTGCATAGAAAATTTGGAACAAGCAAGGAGGAGCTGAGGCTATGTAATGTAACTACAAATCACTCATGCCAAGAAATACCTTCTCAAACACAGGAGGAAGCTGGGCAATTGGATGATGGGAATGAAGTTAGCTCCAAGAAGTCTTTATGGAGTAAGGAAGTAGAAGATATGGAAGCTGAAGAAAGGGACCAGTTGCAGATGAAGAATTATCCTAGCTTGGTGGATGCTACAGTAAACCCTAATAATGCACAAACTAGGGTTGACTGTAATTTGAATTTTATGGAGTGGCAATCAGGAAAATCAATTGGGCAAAGATGAAGAGCATCAAAGGAAGCTGTAAATCAAGGTGGATCAGCTCATGTAACAATGAGCAACAAGATGGGCAATGGAATAGTAAACCCTACCAAAACCGGGGAGATTTTAGCCTATGTTGATGGGGTTCCTATATATGCATTGGAGAAAGGGCCTGATGAGGATGTTCCTATTACTGTTAGGAAGGATACAGAGTTGAAAGATCAACAAACATACTATAGGAAGGAGGGTGATCTTAATGGAACAGTAACACAGGCAGTTTCTCCCATTGTTGCTACATTAAACCCTAAATTGAGTTCTGTGTATGAACTTCTATTTAAAAAGATGCAGGAGAAGCTATGAGATATGGAGAGTGACTCAGACCATCTCAAATCAGCATTGACACCCTATGATCCAGGAGCAAAAGCCATATGTGCAAGGGAAAGTAAAGCATTGCCAATGACATGTTCACCTGGAACTGGTTCCCCTTTACAAATTAAAGTGAATGTGCCATTGAAATCACCTAATCAGGTACTACATAACCTCTTTACACATCAAGAGTTGCCATTACAAATTCAAAATGCTTTGGTGGAGCAACAAAAAGAATTTGAAGAGGAAGGTAATGATGAATCTAATGCAGAAAATTTTAAAGGTGTGATGAAGGAAGGGGATGTTTCTCCTACAGCAGCTAATAGAAGTGGTAAGAAAGGGAAGAATAATCAATCCAAAGAGTCACTACAACCTACAAGAATATTGCCTAGAAGGGCTGCCTCTACAGTTTCTAAATGATGATCAATACACTCATATGGAATATAAGGTCTGTGAAAACTCAACAGCCCTTTCCTAAAGTGATAAATATAAAGAGGGAGCATAACTTTTGTGTTATTGCACTGGTGGAACCATTTTAAAAGAAAAAATTCATTAATAGGTATAGAAGAAGGCTGAATATGGAGACTGCTATGCAAATGTTAATGGGCAAATATGGCTATTTTTTGATGCAATAGTAGAGTGGGAATTGATAGAAGATATTGAACAACAAGTCACACTAAAAGTGTTTCATCATGAGTTGGGGAAATATATGATGACGACTTTTGTTTATGCAAAATGTTCAGCTATGGTGAGACTGGAATTATGGGATCATTTGTACTATTTAGCAAGTGATATGGAGTTGTCATGGTTAGTGGGGG
>MU702883.1:0-15328 GCA_026770625.1 Nicotiana glauca | reverse complement strand
ATGAAGATGAGAAGATAGGGGGATTGCCTATGTATCCTCCAGAATATGAGGACTTTGCATTTTGTGTTAACTCGTGTGAACTGTTTGATCAAGGGTACAAAGGGAGCCCATTTAAATGGTGGAATGGGAGACCTAATGCTCAGTGCATATTCAAGAGGTTGGATAGAATTTTTGTAAATATGCCTTTCCAAAATATGTTGCCTACCATTGAAGTGGAGCACCTCATTAGAACTGGATCAGACCATGCTCCTCTGTTGATGACCTGTGGAGAGCAGACTACCAACTGTGTCAAGCCATTTAGATTCCTAAATTTTACGATCAAGCATGATACATTCAAGGAAGTAGTGGAGCAGAAATGGGAAGCTGACTTCATAGGTGATCCTTTCCTGATCTTCAAGAAAAAACTAAAGAGGGTCAAGGCAGCTCTAGCTAAATGGAGCAGGATCACTTTTGGAGATATATTCAAGCAAGTGGCTATATTAAAAGACATAGTAAAGGTCAAGGAGATGTTGTTTGAGGAGGAACCAACAATTGAAAATAGAATTGTTCTTCAAAAGGCTCAATCAGAGTTAAAGAAATGTTTGAGCATAGAAAAGCAATATTGGAAACAAAAAGCTGGCTTGAATTGGTTTGAAGAGGGGGACAGGAATACAAGGTTTTTCCACAACCATGTAAATGGTAAAAGAAAGAAGATGCAACTAAAGAGGATACAACATGCTAGAGGGATGTGGATTGAAGATCAAGAGCAATTGGCTGATGCTGCAGTGGAGTTCTATAGGAATCAATTCTCTAATGAAGGAGATACATATGATTTCTCCCTATTAGATAATGTACCATCTATGTTGACATTGGATCAAAATATGGAGCTAAGTAGGATGCCAACATTGGAAGAAGTAAGAGCTGCTATCTTTGAACTCAGTGGGGAAAGTGCTAGTGGTCCTGATGGATTTATTGGACTTTTATATCAATCATGTTGGGATATTGTTGGAAGAGACATATATAATATGGTGCTGCAATTTTATGGGGGAGCAACACTGCATAAATCCATAACTCACACCAATTTAGTTATGATTCCAAAGAAGCCTAGAGTGGAAACCTTTTCTGATCTAAGACCAATCAGTTTAAGCAATTTTATTAACAAGGTGTTATCTAGGGTGTTACATGACAGGTTGGAGAAGTTTCTGCCTTCACTCATATCTCCTAACCAATCAGGCTTTGTTTAGGGGAGGAGTATATTTGAGAACATTTTGCTAACACAAGAGATTGTGACAGACATTAGACTAAGGGGTAAGCCAGCAAATGTGGTGATTAAATTGGATATGGCTAAAGCTTATGATAGAGTCTCATGGAAGTACTTACTACATGTATTGAGAAGGATGGGATTTTCAGAACATTTCATTCACATGGTTTGGAACTTGATTTCAAACAACTGGTATTCTGTGTTGGTGAATGGACAAGCTTCAGGTTTTTTCAAGTCTTCTAGAGGTGTGAAGCAAGGTGATCCTTTATCTTGGACTTATTCATCCTATCATCTGAGGTGCTATCAAGATCTTTGAATAAGCTGTTTGAAGATAGATCTTTTGTGGGGTTTGGGATGCCTAAATGATCTGATCCTTTGAATCATCTAGCATATGCTAATGATACTATCATCTTTGCATATGCACACCCCCAATCATTGAGCAGAATAATGAGAGTGTTGGGAGACTATGATAAAGTATCAGGACAGATGATGAACAAATCTAAAAGCTCATACTACATGCATGATAAGGTGGCTCGTGGAATATATCAATCAGTGGGAGAAATAACTGGTTTTGCAAGAGGTAAATTCCCCTTTACATATCTTGGCTTCCCTATTTTCTATACCAGAAGGAGGAAGGAGTACTATAATAAGCTGATCACAAAGGTGAAATCTAAGCTACATTCATGGAAAGGCAAGTTGTTATCATTTTGAGGGAAAGCCACACTCATATCAACTGTGTTGCAAAGCATGACAGTCCATATGCTTTGAGTACTGGATCCACCAAAAAACATTTTAGACCATCTGCACAAATAGTTTTCAAGATTCTTCTAGAGTACAAAGGAAGAGGGAAGAAGCATACATTGGTCTTCTTGGCAAAACCTATGCTTACCCAAAAAGGAAGGGGGATTGGGATTCAGATCCTTACATAATGTCTCTAAGGCATTGTTTGCTAAGTGTTGGTGGAGGTTCAGGACTACCAAATCACTGTGGTCCAACTTTATGTGGAATAAATATTGTAAGAAGAAATTGCCAACAGTAGTACAGTTCAGAAAAGGATCACATGTTTGGAGGCAAATGCTACATGCTAGGGAGGAGGTGGAGCATGAGATCCTATGGGTGATGAAGAGTGGATTAACCAATATATGGCATGATAATTGGACTGGATTGGGAACACTATATCATGTACTTCCTGAAGATTTTCCAATCAATGAAGATCTTCAAGAAGTATCAGAACTTAGGCATCAAGAAACATGGAATTATGCTCTCCTGGTGTCTTATTGAGGAAATAGCTAATCATGTGAGACTCAATATACACTATGAAGGCAGTGGAGGTCATTGAGATATCCCATACTAGATGCCTACATCTTCAGATAAGTTCAGTGTGAGTAGTGCATGGCAAATTATAAGGCATAGAGCTAATATAAATGAAAAATTCAATCATATGTGGATCAAATGGTTAACATTTAAGATTTACTTTTTCTTATGGAGACTATGGAGGGGGAAGAATGCTATAGATGATATGTGGAGGAGACAAGGCCAAATGGTGATGTCCAGATACTGGTGTTGTCAACAGCCACAGGAGGAGACTATAGAGCATATCTTTCTCACTAGTGTTACTGCAACTAAAGTGTGGAATTTATTAATGGGAGCTGCAGGGATCACAGTACCTTTGGTGTAGTTGAAGCAAGTCATAAGGCATTGGTGGAATGTACAATGTTGTCCAAATCTAAAACCATTATATCAAGCAGCTCTTGCTATCATTACTTGGGAATTATGGAAGAAGAGAAATACAGGAAAACATGGAGGATTAGTTTCCACAAATAGGGTAATACATGAAGTTAATAGAACACTACACTACTTAGCAAAGGTGAGGTATGGCTGGATGCCTAATATACCTTTGTTATGGCCTAATATGATTCAATTCTTTGAGAGATACAAGCCTATGTTAATAACAAGAAGAGTCACATGGCAGTTTCCTTTTAAAGGGTGGTACAAATGCCATACTTATGGTGCATCCAAGGGTAATCCAGGTCCTAGCTCACTTGGATTTTGTGTCATAGATGATCAAGGTGATTTGATATATGCAAGGGCAGTCGACTTTGGGGAAACTACAAATGTAGTAGCTGAGGCAAAGGCCATGGTTCAAGTTTTGGAATATTGTTTGGAACATAACCTTCACCCTCTCATTTTGGAAACTGATTCACTGGTGATGAAGAAGGTGATTGAAGGGTAATGGGATCCTCCGTAGATGATCATACATGAAGTGAGAAGAATCAAGGAGATGAAGGACAACTTTAATGTGATCAATCAACATGTGTTCAGAGAAGGGAATGGAGTGGCAAATTTTATAGCTAACATTGTGTTTTCTTTTGCAGGTATATTAGAGTTTCATACAATTGTTGAACTGCGTAGTGCAGGGAGCAGATTAATCAATCTTGACAAAGCACAAACTCCTAATCTTAGGGTCAGATTAGCAAAAAAAAGCACCTGATTAATGTTAGCACAAGGTCTGATTTTGCACCTATCTGCTTATTTTTTCTTGGTTTTTTATTGTGTTTTATTAAGGTAATTATCAGTGGTATTAGCATGGTTACATGCTCATTCTGATGGTTCTTTTATAGAGCACAAGATTCGTGTGAGAAGCAGGTTATTGATGGTGCAGCAGTTCACTATGAGGACAAATCCAAATGTAAATGAACTATCTGAATTGGTACTTGGTAACCTCAAGAGATTGTTATTGCATTTCCCAGTGGTATTAGCATGTCCTCATGCTCATTCTGGGAGTGTAGTGGCAATGTTAACAAGAGATCAAGACTGTATCTTCATGAAAAGCCTCAGTAACATCTTCAGGCAAACCTTCAGGAACATCCATAGGAACATCTCCTTTTGTTATACATTGTTTGAAGTTTTATGCATCCCAAGGGTTTTAATTTTGATTCATTATCAATATTGGAAGTCTAAATGAGTGCATGATAACGCTATACATATACAGGAAAGTGTTTGGAATATCTTGCATATACTGGAAGCTGCAGCTGTATTAAGGAAATCTCACTCAAGCAAACACATCCTTATATTTCATTTGTGTTGGTTTGGGATACATTGGATGATGGTTTGTCATTGTCCAGTGGTATTAGTGTGTTCACACACTCATTCTGGAGATGACATTGCAGTAGACAATGTATGTTTGCTATGGATTTTGCAGGTGACAATTGCAGATCAATCATATGGCATCACCACTCATACTTGGAAGAGATTGTTTGCTTCAGTGCTGTGGATTTGTTGTTTGGACTCTTTCATTGCCTATACCACCAATACCCTAGCGCCTGATGAGAGTTTGATAGGTGCTACTTGGTATCTGAAATGGGCATTAGGAGTCACACATAGTCACTGAAGATGGAATCATTCACTTGGATATCTTGTAATAGCTAGCTATTTATATTTGTTAGAGATCCTAGCTTATTATTTTCTTAGACTTCTTTTAGTTTTGTTGGACAACTTGTACACTTTGGACCCTTTTGGGATTTTATTTATATATTAGCCACTAAGTAGCATGCCTAGTGGTATATTTGTTAAAAAAATGAATATACAAACCGAAGTGAAATGAATATATACATAAGGGAAAGTTAATATATACATCAAACGAAAGGAAAGAATATGTACCTACCAAAGAGAAAATAAAGATAAAAGAAAAATAGTATAAGAGTTATCGGTTAGCGTCTTTCACTTAATGAATCACACGTTTTTCAAAGCATTACTATTCCTGAGTGCAGATTCGGTGTTTCATGCCATGTCGGATGAGCCTTCTCTGGAGACAGAGATCTTACTGCTACCTCTGAGTCTGACAATCTAGTCATCTAGTCTTTTCGATTTTAGAATCCTCTTTCTCTCTTATCCTTCATGCATTACATGCCAATATCAATGTCAAATCAATCAAAATCGACCACCCCCCAAATGAAAATAAGCATTGTCCCCAATGCTCACCAAAAATAAGAACAAGGAAGAGTAGAGAATTAAGAGAACTCCCTATGCGGTCTCTGTCTGTATAGCATCTTCAATACCCTCGGTCTCCTCTAACTGTATCCCATCATTACCTAGCTGAGGGGCAACAGGTTTGCTGAGCATCTAGAACATCTCCTCAACGGTGTGGGAAGCAGCATCCGGCTCCTCAGACTGGCCGGTTGCTACCTTTGATGCCTCGGGTACTACTGGTGCTGCCTGTGTTGCTGGGACTGCTAGCTCCACAAGAAGGTCAAGTGGTAGATATCCTGCAAATGCTATCTTGGCAATCTCTTTTCTCAACTTCTGCACTGACTTCTTTGACGTGTGAGACCTGCGCATCTTCTTTGCTTGCTTTCCCAACTCCTAAATGACTTCCCCATGTGCCACCAGAGTCTCCATAACGGTCGTCTAGTTGTGTAGAATCTTCTTTAATATTTCCTCCACTGACGGAGGTACCTATGGTGCTGATGGGGTAGGAAACTGTGCTACAACAGCACTGGATATGTCAGACAACTTTGAAGTAGCTGCATGCATCCAATTGTTGACACTCACCATTGTTTGGGAGACTTGCAATGCAATATATGGATATATGGATGAAGTTGGCACTGATAATGGAGTTGATGGTCTAAAAGAAAGAGGTGGTGGCATGGCTGTTGTCCCGGTGTATGGACCGGCTACTATGGAGGGCATGGAAGTTGTAGAAGACTCAGCACCTGAATCAGCAACTACTACTGTTGGCTCTTCAGACTGGCTAGCGGAGATAGTTGCCTTACCCTTGAACTTCAGATTGTTAGTACCCTGTAGGTGGTACCATGAGAAAGGCTTCTTGGCCTTTACTTTTTCATCATACTGCCTCTGCTCCACCTTTTGATCGCTGAAATACTATGTAAGGAAGTTCGTGTATGCGTATTATCTTTCATCTTTCTAGACAACTAATGCGATGTTTGTGGAAATGATGGTACCCACACTGATCGGATACCCAGCCATAATCGAAGCCTCCAGGACTGCTCGGGGAATTGGGAGGTTGTTCTCATTCAAGCACAAATCAATGTTGCTGTATACGAATGTCTGCGACCCTTTTTCTTTAAAATTTAGAGGGGCCCGGATTATGGGAACCCCTGTTCTAAGCCACGGAGGTGGTGGTCCTCAAGCAGCCAAAATCTCTGCTAGCCACGGGCGAGCTACATCACCCGTAGCCAGCTTTTCCAAATTCTAGACTGCATCGACTTTTTCAAAGCCCACATAAGCGTTTATAACACATGAGTCGAATCTGACTTTCAGGTTTCTCACTTTTGTTTCTTTGTTACCCTTCTTAATATGAGCCATATTGTCATAAAATTCTTTAACCAAGTGCTCATTTGCATCAATAACACTGTGGGTGAACCATTTCCACCCCTTTTGCTCCTGGAACTGTCTAAGGACATTAGGGTATGAATGTCCAAATCCCTCATTAAGAAATGCCGCTCAAGTGTGAGCGATCTATGGGCCACCACTCTCTGAATCTACTAAAGGTAGTTAAGCTAACAAATATGTCTTCACATATCTCTCTCCTCCTCGACCTCTCAAGGCTGCCCACTCGAGTGTCAAATCTCCTCCCCTCATCCGGGATATCATCATCATCATATACATTGATCGGTGCAGTCGGGGCATGTAAGGAAGAGGGCCCAGAATCTTGGCTACCCTCTTCCAAACCCTTAGAAGAACTAGAAGCTGAAGAGGATTCATCTCTCAAGAGGAATTTACCCAGAACTTGTTTCGGTTGATATTGGGTATGAGGCAGTGCTTGCACGGAGTTACCCTCAGAAACTTCCCTAAAAAGGAGATACTCACTGGACTCGGAGGGTTCAAGAACTCCATTGACGGTTGCTCTCTTGCTTATGACTCTCTATATGGCTAGTGGTAGATTACTTTTGGCTTGGCCTCAGCCTCGAGAGGATTGACCTCTCCCTTTAGAAGTGATACCTCGACCACCTGATCTAACCATTGTCTGCAATTCATAGCAATAAGAATCTGTTAGAGCTCAAAACACTGCACACATATGCATGCCAGTTGCAGGAATCAAACTATAGAAGAGGCAGTGCGGACCGCACAAAAGTGAGTACGGTCGTAGACTTCCAAGTGCGAACTGCATAATTGTGAAGTGCGGCAGCACAGCCTATTGTGCGGACCGCACAATTTTTAGTGCGGCCGCACAAGCCCAAGTTCAAACTACTAGTTCTCTGATCTTTTAACAGTGCAGAACACACAATTTTCAAAGTGGATTGCATATTTTTGAGTGCGGTCCGCACAGTTCAAGCACACATATGTGTCGATGCCCCCTTTTTCTCTAAAAGAAAAATCGGGCTTACGACATTCGGGAAGACAACTCTATTCCCGTTTGGGAATTGGGTTTTTGGGTTTGAAGAGTTTAAGTGCATTAGGACACTAAGCGTTTTGAGTTGGAAAACCAGAGTTCGGGTAAGGGCTAGAAATTATCTCGAGGGAAAGGTGTTAGGCACCCCTCAAGATCCACTAGTGTGGTTCCCCGCCATGCTATGTTGTCACTTTAATGTAAATAAGTATGCAAATAGATTTACACATAAGGGTTGCTAACAAGTATGATGGAAATTATAAACAAAGAAGGAAAAGGGATAATGTGGTAGGAATAGAAATAAAAGGGAGCTTTGGGTAATTGAAAAAAAAATAGAATTTATTGATATTAAACAAAGTAACATAGGAAAAGGGGTCCTAGGTTTATAAATCACATAGATCATCCACACAACACTGGTAGCCAATCGTACGTATAGTGTTATCGTGTGATCATCATCTCCATGTCTACCCTTCCCACCCCGTTAAGGTATTAAGCGCGAAATAGTCTCGTTTACGTATTCCATGCTATTACATGTCCCTCCTATCATTCCCGGAGGCATATAGGACTACTAATCCAAAAGGGAAGGGATGTTGGGCTTTTTTGTAGTTTCAAAGGTAAAAATTCTAAGGCGACAGCCAAAACACATATAGCAAATTTGGGGAAAAGCACATAAACAAATAAGCCTCAAACAGGCCTCCTTAGATCAAATAAAATCACGTAGCTTAGCACGTCTTACATGTACTGATTAGATCAAAATTTATGCTTAACGTTAGGCAGGCTGGTTCATTGCATATTTTCAGGCAAGAAATTCACATTAGGCTCGCCTGCCTGCAACTTATCGAGGCCAACGTAATTAATTAACTACACACTCGCTGCCTATGTGATGACCAATAGACATGGCATCTACAAGTTTGAGAAACAATGCATACTGATTAAAAAAACATTATCAGCTATTGATAGAAGGCGAGTTTCTACAAGTGACCATGAATTTCATAACTGGCAATTCATTATTACTACAGGTCTTAGACTTATAACAAGTAAGGTCATTCAAATTTAATTAATTCCTATAGGCATGCTTTCTATGCGTTTGTCAGCTTTAGAACACATTTGAAGACATAATAAAAAAAATGCAGAAAACCTATAGGCATGACATCAAAATCCTGGACTTTTGCATGAACGTGACATCTGATTGCTTTATTTTTTATTATTACGACCTATAAACATGTTTGCCTAGCGAGAAGTGGACATTTCAAAATTATAAAGGACTTGCAGACATGTTTTTCTGCGCATGTGCGTCCTATAGTCATGGTATCTATATGTGAGAATGCAGAAATCCTATAAACATGATGTCTACATGCAAGGATGCTGAAATTAAAAATCCCTATAGGCAGGTTATCTGTATGCGAAAATTCCTATAGACATGATGTCTACATGTTGAAATTAGAAATCCTATAGGCATGATATCTACATGCAAAAATCCCTATAGACATGGTGTCTACATGCAAGGATGCTAAAATTAAAATCCTATGGGCAGGTTATCTATATACGAAAATCCCTATAGGCATGATGTCTACATGTAAGGATGCTGAAATTAGAAATCCTATAGGCATGATATCTACCTCTTTTTTGTATGCATGGTTACCCTTCCCATTTCACTAATCACCCCAGATTATTACAAATTTTTATTGCATACCAAAATGGTTCGAAAGAAATCAGAAAACAACATCACAATCAGAACTCCTAAGCTGCATCCAAGGAGCCTAATTCGAACTCAAAGTCTAACAATATGGTATGAGCCAACTGCTAGGATCATGTTCTAAAGTCTTTCTCTTACCCAGGGTGTGTCAAAGTTCTAAGGAGTTTTAGGAACTCCAGGCAATGCTCAGACCTAGGTATCATGCAAAACATTGAATTAGAGTGCAGTGGAAGCACCGGCCCTCCAATGTCCAAGTTTAGAGAAAACTCAAGGTCCTAAGGCAAGGCTTATTAGAGGAGGGGGGCAGAACTTAGAATCAAGGAACAAGTGTGAGTGCAATAAAGGGATTAGGGAATGCCAAGGCAGGCTGGTGGTCATGTCCAGCCATATGATAGGCTGGCACACCCCTGACCATTCTGTCAACAAACAATTAAGAGTAGGACCTACTAAAGGTCAGGCCATGGCCTGAACAGTGATCAGGACACTGCCAGACCAAAGTCTTAAACTCAGCATACATAGAAAGGGAAATGGGGAGGGGAATTGAAAGAGCTTAGGACTCTGAGAGCCCAGTTCATGTCCATGATCAATAATTTCAAGTATTGCTATGTTTTTGAACCATAACTCAGCCACACAAGGGGGATTAGGGATACAGATTCATATAAGAATAGAAACAAAGACATAAGAAAGCTTGCAAAAGTTATATCATTTAGACAATAAGCCAAACAAAGGGTAAACTGTGGAATAAACACATAGGGGAGAGACAGAAATTAAACAAAGGAACATACTAGTTTTCAGAAAGCTAGGTAAAGAAAGCAGGATTCTTGCAAAGAAGCCACAATCACAGAGAGAGAACTTTATGTGTGAGTGAGTTCAGAGCAAGAACTCAAGTGTTTGTGTGAGAAGTTAAAAGTATTCAGTTGGAAGTAGTGTGAAAGTATTCAAAATTGATCGTGTCAAAATTCTTTCTTTTTTTTTCACCGTCTAAGGTGCAGAAGGGAAGCCCCTTTTATAGTGTAGAAGAACAAGCAAGAAAGGTAAGAAGACCTTTAAAAAAAATCAGTCTCAAATATTCTCCCTTAAGTTAGGGGATTCAATTTCAAACGGGAGAATTTAAATAAGGAAAGGAAATTTGAGTAACATATTTCATAGTAGCGTAAGAAAGGGAAAATACATAAAGTTTATTTAAGAAAAGCATTAAAAATACTCGATTTGTAAAGATAAAGTAAAGGAAATCAATCAGACAACTAACAAAATCAAAGTAAATAGGTTTGATTCGAATGAACCCAGTCAGGAATAGGTAGAGGAGGGCTCAAACAGAGAAAATCAGTAGCAATAGTCGAGACCCCATCAAAGGAGTCCAAAATCAATCAAGTAGTTGTCAAAATCTTTTGAAAGAGGAGTTTCTCATATATATAAAGCAAACAAATCAAATCGAAAGCCTAACATTGCCAGGTTTAGGATCATAAAACAAAAAATACGAGTTATTCATAGATTCATAGTGCGTCTGAAGGTCCAGGGTCCTAAAGTGAAACCCTAATCCAGTTTATCAAAGAAACCCCCAAATTCTAGGGTTTCAATTCGAATCAACACATAAACGAGAAGGCGAGTGAACAGACTCAAGGAGTCTCATGAGAAACAAACAGGCCATAGTAGCAGGTTTGAAGCAATCAGAGAAAGAAAATCGATTTGAGAGCATAAAAGGACAGGTTTTGGAAACTCGGAACTTATAAAAGTCCAAAATAGACTAAACATGCTTAATAGGAACACAAACAGAGTTCAGAAAAGCAAAAGTCAAGAAACTCACTAGTAAACACACATGGTAGAAGAGTGAGGAAAATTTAACACAGATTAATCGTGTGAGCACACATATAAAAGAAAAGAAGGACAATACATGCATAATAGAGAAGGAAAACATACGAGCATAATACAGACAAACATCTAAAAGAAAAGAACAGCAAGAATCAAAAGACTTTTAGAAACCCTAATTTGAAATCAAACGATTTTCGAAAAGGAAATTTGGGGAAAACACTCAAAACGTCAAGAAGAACATAGACATAGCACAAATCTAAGCAAATAACGGTGAAAGAACCTCGAATGGCTTAGGGTTTCAGAGAAACCCTAGAAGTGAGAAAGGCTTGGAAGAACAAGATCAGATCCTGAGTCGAAATGGTCAGGAATCAAGCTTCCAGTGTTTGAACATGCCGAAACGTGGCCGGAAAACCATAAATCTACGGATTTGAGATGGATCTGAAAAGAGACCATCGAGGTCAAGCCTCCAAACCTTGAGTAGCTTAGGCTCAGGAGTGAAAGAGGGTGAGCACAGGCCATCCATGGCTGGAGACGCCATGGATTCCGGTGGGAATGAGGTGAGATAAGGCGGGAGGTGATTAGGGTTCAGGAGAAGTTAGAGAGCGTTTCAGAGATGAGGGGTTTCAAGGGCGGCGCCTTTGTGCAAATGACCTAGGGTTAGAGGGGTTGGGTGATTAAAAAAGGAAAGGAAGGATATTAGTCGTTGATAAAAATGATCAACGGCTCAGATTTAAAAGAAAATTAGGCGGGTTTAGCAATTGGGTTGTTTAATTTGGGGCAGAATTGGGTCGAATTGCGGGCTAAAATTGAAAAAAGGAAGGGCTGTTATTGAAATAAGAGTGGGTTAAGTGTTAAATAGCCAATTTTCCAATTTTTATTTTATAAAAATAGTAATAATAATTTAAAAAGTAAATTAAAATACCGGAACTAGTTTTATAATTATAAAATGCTATTAATCATAAAATATGATATAATTGCAATTACATGCAATTTAGCTTTAAAAATACCAAATAAATTTTTAAAAATATATAAAAATCACCTTAATTATATTTTGGTGTAAGTATGAGTATAGAATTAATTACTCATCAAAAATGATAATTTTGGGAGTAACTATTGATTTATGCTATTAAAAATGGATAATAAATTGATTTAAAAACTTTAGAAAAAGTAGGAAAAATGCCAAAAGCTTAGATATGCTTATATATGCCTATATATGCTGTTTTGAGGATATTTTGAGTATATAAAATGTATAGGGAAAAACTAGGTATCAACAGTTGCCCTTCTTTACCCGGGAAGGATGAAAGAGTTGTCGGGTAAAGATATGATGGCCAATTTTGACCGAAAGAAGCGATTTGAAAGGTTTTGACCGAGCTCTGGTTCCCAAGCTACCTACATATCCCTGGTTTTACTGGAATCAGGTCATATGTAGTTCGAGATGCACCGACGGAATGTGCCGATGGACATTTTAAAGAGACGGACGCAATATTTAGGTTGGGAAGGGTGGTCAGGGACCGATGGGTTGCGAGAATCGGAGCAAAATTGCTCCTGCTGCAATGTTGTTACCTATTGATGTACCTGCAATTGAGTAATACAAGCATATCTTGCAGAATTTAAACATGATGCAAGTTCCCATTTGACCATGAATGTTGCCTTCGAACGGTTGATATGACGTCCTTAGACCATAACGTCCTGGGCCATGAAGCGCATAATAAAGGATTCGCAGGCTATGAAATGATTTTCTTAGGCAATGACAATGGTGCCTCCGAACCATGATGCCTTTGAATAATGATGTGCAGGATATAGAGCGGGGCACTCGGGCCATGGCATGGTGTTCTCGGGCTATGAAGATGGTGCCTCCGAACAATGACGCCCTTGGATGGTTTGGCGGTATTTCAGCCCATGAAATGCAAGATTTGGTGATGTTTCGACCGATGCAAAAATGTAAATGGCGATATTTCAGCCGACAGAAATTTAAATAAAGCTGACAATGTTTCAACCGATGTAGCAAAATGCAAATGGCGATATTTCAGCCAATAGAAATTTAAATAAAGCTGGAGATGTTTCAGCCGATGTAAAAAGAAAAATGGCGATATTCCAGCCGACATAAGCATAAGTATAGATTATGATGGAGATTTAAATATGAACAGGCTGTCTTTCAGCCGATGTAAAAAGTAAAATGGTGATATTTCAGCCGATAGAAAACATAAGTATATGTGATAATGGGGATTTAAACATAACTGGCGATCTTTCATCCGATGTAGAATTTAAATAAAGTTTGGCGATATTTCAGCCGATTGCAAGACGTAAGTAAAAGGTGACGATATTTTAGCCATGCAAGAGAGATAAAGTGGCGATATTTTAGCCATGCAGAATTTAAATAAAGTCGGCGATCTTTCAGCCTTGCAGATGGAGGTAGAGTTTAACCTCGGAAGGCAGAATGGTAGCCTTATGCAATGCAATAAAATGCAAGATGGAGACAGCGCTTAGTCTCGAAACGTAGAAAGGTATCCTTATGCAATGCAAGGAAATGCAGGATGGAGACAACGCTTAGTCTCAGAAGGCAGAAAGGTAGCCTTATGCAATGTAAGGAAATGCAGGATGGAGACAACGCTTACTCTCGAAAGGAAGAAAGGTAGCCTTATGCAATGCAAGAAATGCAGGATTGAGACAACAATTAGTCTCGGAAGGCAGAAAGGTAGCCTTATGTGATGCAAGAAAATGCAGGGTGGAGACAATGCTTAGTCTCGGAAGGCAGAAAGGTAGCCTTATGCAGTGCAAGAAATACAAGATGGAGACAATGCTTAGTCTCGGAAGGCAGAAAGGTATCCGTATGTAATGCAATAAATACAGGTGAGGAGTAACGGAATCTCTTAGCTGAGAGGTGATAGATGACAATTAGTTTGTCCTTGTGTCTGTCGGTGATGTGGCGGGCGAATAGCACTCGATAATGAGGGATGATCCTGGGAATGGTATTTCTAAAAAATATGAGCTTGTAATTGTATCTGATGACTTTATGTCTGGTGTGCCTGCATCCAAAGGAAAATCGTGAATTATGTAAAGGGGGAAGGTTAGTTCGTCTTCTCGTGGACTGCGCTTGTCCTACTCGGCTCTTGCTTTCATTGGGGTAGCGTTGCTAAACAAAGCTATTTTGATAGTAGCCATGCATGATTTAGTAAAAATAATAAAAAATAATATGATGTAAATACATAATAGATAAAATGATTTTAGATGAACCGATGACTGCGACATGGTTCAAAATATTGCGACCTCTTTTGCTCTAGAATTTTGAGGTCCTCCTCAAAATTCTTCCCCAGTTTACTGGGCTGGTGCCTCTGACGGCTGCGCGCGATGAATGGCGAAAGTCAACTTTGAAATTTTGAGGGTCCTCCTCTAAATTCTGCCCAGTTTCCAATAGCGGGGGAAATGAAAATTTTATTGAATTGTGACAGAACCCATAAGGCTGCCTACGTATCCCCTCTTAAACGAGAATCAGGTCAGGCGTAGTTCAAAATACATCATAAAGGAATCACAATGGTTACACATAGTATCGCTTCACTACATCTGAATTGACTGGTTTCGGCCAAACTTCTCCGCCCATTTCTGCGAGTATGAGGGCTCCTCCGATTAGAACCCGGTGAACCATGTACGGGCCTTGCCAGTTAGGAGAGAACTTCCCTTTGGCTTTGTCTTGGTACGGAAAAATCTTCTTCAGTACTAACTGTCTGGCGCGAACTGCCTTGGCCTGACTCTTTTCTTGAAAGTTCTGGCCATTCTATTCTAATAAAGCTGACCATGACAAACTGCATTCAGTCTTTTTCCATCTATAAGGGCTAATTGCTCGTAGTGACTTTTTACCCATTCTGCATCTTCAAGTTTTACTTCTTGAATAATTCTCAGGGAGGGATTCTCTACCTCGGCGGGAATGACTCCCTCGTTACCATAAACCAACATATAAGGAGTCACCCCCAGTTGACGTGCGGACTGTGGTTCGATA
Organism: Nicotiana glauca; assembly: GCA_026770625.1. Taxonomy (NCBI): domain Eukaryota; kingdom Viridiplantae; phylum Streptophyta; class Magnoliopsida; order Solanales; family Solanaceae; genus Nicotiana; species Nicotiana glauca. The sequence continues at coordinate 240 of MU702883.1, read as the reverse complement.
TCCCAATAGAGCAAATGATAGTTTCTCATACCACTGCTTCTGTTTTTCTATCATTTTCCTCAATATCTTCTTAATGTTCTTATTGGCGCTTCTACGGCTCCATTCATCTGAGGTCTGTATGCTGTAGAATTCTTGTGCTTAACCTTAAATGTATCACACATTGCTTTTGTGAGCACGTGATTTTTACCCCAAGTAAAGAATTCCAAAAATTAAAATAAATAAAAGAGAATTAATTAGGAA
>MU702881.1:85180-102178 GCA_026770625.1 Nicotiana glauca | reverse complement strand
CTCTCTCTCTCTCTCTCTCTCTCTCTCTCTCTCTCTCTCTCTCTCTCTCTCTCTCTCTCTCTCTCTCTCTCTCTCTCGCTCTCTTTTCCCTCTAACTCATCTGCTCGAGGTTACTCTTTCCATTTATTATTTTCTTACTTGCTCTTCATTTATTGCCTAATATTGGACATAAAGAGCCTTCTTTAATCATATCTTAACTATTATCCCCGATAGCTCGAGCTCGAGCCGGATATCGACCTCGAGGCCTTCTATCGACCAGTCCGAAGCCCGAGCAACGAGCCCTTCGATTTGATCACTGCCCCGTTCTAGCTCGTATTTCTCCATTAAACTTCATATGCCTAGCATCAACTGCTCTAACAACTAGCATAAAATATTTTTAGAGTCCCATTTATAAATTTAATTGTCGTTAATATTTTCACGATAAACAATTAAGATTCTTGCATAACGTTTCCAGTGGATCCAAGAACTACTTAAACATTCAAAGGCTGATCAATCATTCATCATTGTCAGAAAGAATATCCATAAATATCACCCCTTTTTCGAGTGACTCGTACGTTCTTATTTACATAAATTTCATTCATTGCTATTTATTATTATTTAATTTTATCTTCCACCTTTGGGGCCATTGAATATTGTCAATGTTATGCCATTCGGTTAAACATACATATTATCTATTACAAAATCACTTATTTTGTCTGTTGGATATTAATATTAGCTAAGATTGACTCTACTTTATTGAAATCTAATTGGTTGACCGGATCTAAATTTTGGGTCAAACAGGAGATACTATGGAAGAGAGCACAATAATCCTACTATAAATTCAGTATAGTAGCATGTATGAAGGTGTATCAAAATTGTTGAGAGCATAACACGATGTTGGGTATTAGTTAGTTATTTAGTTAATGAGTTGATTATTTATGTTAAAAGTAGGCTTAGTTAGTTAGTTGAGATGTGTATATATATAAGGTACACCTCATTACTATAGTATTTAGAAGAAATGAGAATATGTTAGATTTCTCTCCAAGTTTTCCTCTGTTCTTCTTCTCTCGATTACTTCGTCATTCTTCACTCTCGTCCATTGATAAACTTGACATGGCATCATAGTCTACTACTCGAACTTAAATCACTCAGTTGTGTACCTGATTAGTTCGAGTTCAAACGCTCAAAGCTCTCAAAGTTCTGCACTTACAGGTGAAGCTCAACAATGGCGAAAATTGACAATGACGTTCCTGAGAAGCTAAGTCATGATCATCTTCTATTTTTAAATTCAAATGATAATTCTGGAGCAATTCTGATCTCACTACAACTCCGACCTCCGGAGAACTACTCAGTGTGGAGTCGAGCAATGAGAACTACCATCCTTGGGAAAAATAAGCTAAGGTTTATAGACGGAACTTGTAAGAGAGAAAATTATGGTCCAAATCTAGTAGATCTTTGGGAGAGATGTAACGCCATAGTGCTATCATGGATAATGAACTGTGTATCGCCCGAATTGCTCAGCGAAATTGTTTACTCCTCAAATGCAAGTGTTGTGTGGAATGGCCTAAAAGTGAAATTCTACAAGGTTGATCTCTCTAGAATCTTTTAGATTCATAAGAACATTGCTATAATTAATCAAGGTACTACCTCAATCTCTTCCAATTTCTCAAATTTGCGACTGTTGTGGGCTGAGTTTGATAGTCTAGCTCCAGTCTCTGGGTGTGATTGTGAGAAAATACGTGAATTTTGTGTTCATGGAAAGGTTAAAGCTTCTGCAGTTCCTTAAGGGACTAATTGAGTCTTATAATCAAGCTAGAAGTCAGCTACTCATAATGATACCAGCTCCCTCTATTAACAAGGCTTACTCTATGATGATAGAAAGGGAAAGCCAGAGGACAATTGCACATACAGGACTATCTATAGAGAATCTTGTATTACTGCTCTTGTGTATACTAAAGGTGGATTCCATCAGAAACCTAAGAAAATTTTTAATCTCATCTGTGATGACTACAACTACAAAGGGCATACTAGAGAGAATTGCTTTAAAGTGAATGGTTGCCTTACTGATTTCAAGCACGAGAAGGAGGAAAGTTCATTTCCTATAGCTAATTTTGTAGGAAATAATAGTGATTCTGGAACTAACTTTGTAGGAAATAATAGTTTGGGATCTCTGATGCATACTACTGGCAGTCGGGATCTATTTTCAATAGCTAATTTTGCAGGTAACAACAGTGGAGGAAATCAAGGTGAGCCAAACTTAGTTGGTAGAACCACCTCTTTCAACCCCATACTTTACTCCAGAACAGTATCAACTAATTTTACAGATGCTTGGTAAAGTGAATGAAGAAACAACAGGCTCTACTCAACTAGCAGCGACAAGTATCTTTTCATTCCTATCCAGTATAATTGATGTTAGGTAGATAATTTATACTGGAGCTACTAATCACATGGTAGCAAATTCTAGTTTGTTTGAGTAAATTGGACAAAGAGTCTAGTCTAAAAGGTGGAAATGTGCATCTACCAACTGGTAATATGGTATCAATATCAAACACAGGGACATCTAGTATATTCAGAGATCAGGATTTACAAAATTTGCTGCACATTCCTGACTTCAAGTTTAACCTTTTGTCTGTATCAAAGTTGACAAAGGAACTGAAGTGTTGCATGGAATTTTTCCTGATTTTTGCCTCTTCCAGGACCTCTTCTGTGGGCAGGTAAGGAGGATTGGTAAAGAAGACTGTGGGGTGTACTATCTGAAGCCAACTCCTACACAAGCTCAACCTGCACAATTACAATTACAAAAGACTAACAATAGAGAAAATTGCTATTCTGTGTCTACTAATGTGCCACTATCTGTATGGCATAATAGATTAGGTCCTACTCCCTTAGATATTCTCAGAAACATAGAGTCCTTGAAACAGTTTAAACTAGATAAAAATCATCATTGCACTGTTTTTCCACTTGGAAAACAGTCAAAACTCTCATTTCCTATCAACACAACTAGTTCAGATAAACCTTTCCAGTTAGTACATGGTGATGTATGGGGTCTTTATAAAGTACCTACATATGATGGAAAGAGATAATTTCTAACATTGGTGGATGATTTCTCCAGGTACACTTGGATATTCTTATTTTGAATAATAAAACTGAAACATTTGCTGATGTGAAGCAGTTTCTAGCTTTAGTAAAAAATATGTTCAATACTAATGTTTAGATATTCAGAACAGACAATGGCTGTGAATTTTTTAACTCTCAGTTTGATGAGTTGATAAAGGAAAATGGTATTTTACACCAGAGCCCCTGTGTATATACACCTCGGAAGAATGGTGTAGTAGAGAGAAAGCATAGATCAATTTTAAATGTAGCCAGGTCCTTGAGGTTTCAAGGAGTTGTGCCTTTGAAGTTCTTGGGAGATTGTGTTGCTACAGTTGTCTATCTACTCAATAGGCTATCCTCAGCTATCTTACAGTATAAATCCTCTTTTGAAATGTTGCATTCACATCCTCCTAACCTTGGTCATTTGAGAACTTTCGGTTGTCTAGATTATGCTTTAAATCCTAATATTACTAATAAAATATCACCCAGATCTATTTATGCTGCTTTAATGGGATACTCTTCCACTCAAAAGGGTTACAAACTCTATGACCTACATGCTAGATCATTCTTTGTCAGTAGAAATGTAGTCTTTAAAGAAGACTTGTTTCCTTTCAAACACTTCACACCCTCTACTCTACCTCTGTTTCCAGTGCTAGAATTTGCACCTGATCCACCAAGAATCCTACCAAATACAACACCTAGTAACATAATAATTCCTTCAACCACTTTAGAAGACTCAGTCACAGAGAGTCACTCATCTTCAATCCCTTCCACAACTGTGAATCACTTTACATGCCTAGCTTCACCTAATAACACAAGAATTGAAGCACATATCATCATTTCACTACCTATCATAGAGCAACAATAAACTGAAACACTTAGGAAATCTTCTAGAATAGTAAAATAACTGTTATGGATGCAGGACTTTGTCACTACCAAAAAATCCAATTGTGCCTATCATCTATCATCCTATGTCTCTTATGAACATTTGACTCCATCCTATAAAGTTGACTTAAACTCCTATTCATCTATTGTGGAGCCTTCCAGTTACAAAGATGCAGCTGCAGATCCAAAATGGGTTGAAGCCATGAAATTGGAGATTGTAGCACTAGAAGAAAACAACACCTGGAGCATTGTGTACCTTCCTAAGGGAAAGACTCCCATTGGGTGCAAATGGGTGTTCAAAGTTAAATATAAATCATCAGGAGAAGTGGAGAGATATAAGGCATGATTGGTGGCTAAGGATTATAGACAACAATCAGGATTGGACTACAAAGAAACCTTTTCACCAGTAGCTAAAATAGTTATTGTTAGGTCAGTGGTGGCTGTGGCAGCTTCTAGACATTGGTTCATCTATAAATGGATGTTCACAATTCTTTCTTGCAAGGAGATCTATTAGAAAAAGGTGTACATGACTATTATAGACGGGTTTTATAGACAGAGGGAGACCAAACAAGTCTACAAACCACAAAAGTTACTGTATGGTTTTAAACAAGAACCAAGGTAGTGGAATCTCAAATTGACTGAAGCCTTGCAGTATCTTGGCTTTGTTCAAAGCCACTTTGACTACTCACTTTTCACAGAAGCTAGGAGATGACATAGTTATGATCCTAATATATGTATATGACTTGATGATTACAAGAATCAACAATGATATGTTGGTCAAAACCAGGAAAGATCTTTAGAAAAGGTTCAAGATGAAAGACCTAGGGAAACTAAAATTCTTTTCAGGCATTGTATTTGCCAGGTAAAAAAGGAATACATATGTGTCAAGGGAAATATTCTTTGGATTTGATCTCTGAACCTGGTCTAGGAGGAGAAAAAATAGTTGGTACTCCCTTGGAGTGCAATCAAAAACTTACTTCAATTGAGTATGATAGACATTCAACAGAGGTCCATGTCATGAAGATCCTATATTAAATGATGCTGGAGAATATCAAAGGCTTGTAGGAAGGCTTTTGTATATAACTATGACTAGGCTAGATATCTCATTTGGAGTACAGGTGTTAAGTCAGTATATGAATGCCCCAAAACAATCACAAATGAAAGCTGCTCTAGGGATTGCTAGATACCTGAAAGCATCACCAGGTCTGGGACTTCTAATGCCATCAACAGAGACTAAACATCTGCAATCATTTTGTGACTCTGATTGGGGCTCTTGTCTGCAGACCAAAAGATCTATCACATGGTATCTTGTAAAATTTAGAGAGGCATTAGTGTCATGGAAGTCAAAGAAACAAGAAATTGTGGCCAGGAGTTGACGTTCTAAACGTCAATACCACACAAGAGGGGGGTGATTTCTGTGGTACCCAATTTTTCGCTTAAACTACTTTTGGAAGGACCTAGTTCTTCTATGTGTTCCAACTACTACTGTTGCAGAATAATAAATACAGAAAATAAAGAACACAGAGATTTTATGTGGAAAACACCTGGCTCAAAAGGTAAAAAAACCACGACCCACTACTCAGTAGGATTTTTCCCAACACTTCACTAAATCACTGAGCCAAAATAACATTTACAAAACTCTTTGTAAACCTAAGGATTACCTCTAATCCCGTTGTAGCAACCAACGTCCAACTGTTGTGACAACTTCAAGTTAACCCTAACTTGAATACTCAAAATACCTATTACAATTGCTTCTAGATAAAACTGGAAGATAGAATATTAAAACACATACTACAATTGAACTAGAAATAAAGAAAGACACATAAAACTCTTTATGGAACTGGTTCTTCAATCTGGTTCATGTAGATTCTAGTTTGCACACTTGAATTACACACGAACTGCTTGCAAAAAGCCTTGCTATTTTGCTCTTAATTCACGTTTAACTTCTGCGTTTTTGTGCAACACTTTAATGTGATAACATCCTGCAATTTATAGAGTTAGTAGATAAAGAAATAACTAGAGTTCTTATGCAACTCTTCCTTAGTGGAAGAGTTCTAGTTGATTTCAACTTCTAACTCCTTCCCTATCTTGAATTGTGTTCTCTTTGATTAAGGACTCCTTCTCCTTATCAATTATGAAACCTTTTCGATCAGGAGATATTAAATACAACAAGTTAAGCTTATCTCCTTCACGTGCAACCCACAATGCTTAAATCTGCCCATTTCTATGCACCTGAGTGATGGACCTGGTTCATCATGAGTTCCTTTGTGAGTCTTCAAAACTAACCTTTACTTGGGCCAACAAATTTCCCCTTTTTGATGATGACAAACTATGTGCTTTTCATAAGCTTAGGCCCTATTTCAACTCAGCTCAACATCAACAAAATGTTAGAAATATTTTTCCTTTTTATCACTTATCATCAAGAACCAGGTACATTAGGTTATAAACATCACTGTTCAAAGTGTAATCATTCACTTGTTTAAAGCACAACCTTTTTCCCCCTTTTGGCATCATCGAAAAGTTGCATAAAAAATATGAGATAATCAAATTTTAAAGCTTACTCATGGACACTGGGGCTACTTCAAATGCAAACATGGATTAATCATCATATATCAAACTAAGAATTTCAACTATCAAAAAGATATAAACAAATAATTAGACCAAAAACAGTGAATTTCATTGATGATTGATAAGATTCTACCACAAAGCATAAGAAGAAACAAAAATACTGAAAACATGAGCAAAAGAAAAAAAACATCCTGAACTGGGTAACTGGTTGATCTACACTAGGTTAGGAGTCTTAAGGCTTGGAAGAGGTAGGGGCTGGGTTATTTGCTTGGAGAAGTTTCAGCATGTCTTGAAGAATTCCATCATTCTTCTCGTTTTCCCTTGCAAGTTTAGTTCTAAGAACATCTCTCTCAGATTCTACCTCAACCAATCGTGTCTTCAGCCTTGCTATCTCAATATCCTTTGTCTCACTCTCATGTACCAAGACTCTAACTTTGCTATTGATAGGTGTCTTTTTATATGAACCAGGTTCATTAAGAATGACATTGACTTCATAATCGCAAGCAAGCAACGTATTAACCCCAAAATGATCCTTTCTTGTACTAACCTCCTATTTCTTTATTAATATATTGAAATATTCAAGCACATTTGTGATAACGAAACCATAGGGATGACATGAGTTTTGGTGCCATTGATAACTCTATCAGTAGGTCCGCGAGGGTTTCCTGTTCAGATGGAACAGGTTCATCTATATTTTTTCAAGTTGAACTAACCCCTCAGCAGCTTCGCCAGACCCACTTCCCCCTATTTCGCTCACACTCTCTTCTATTTCAATAAATTCCTCTCCCCAAACAACCATTGCATTAGTTTCTTTTGTTAGACCAACATGAGTACGTGAAGAATCAACCACTCTTGTACCCTTTCCCCCACAGTACTCTTAGCACCCTTGCTCTCCTTTTTTGTTTCCCTTTTTATTTTTACCACCAACTTCTCCGGATTCTTTAGTCTCAACACATGCTACAGATCCTACCAGCACAAATCTATTCTCCAAATTTGCAGCAACTTCAGAAATTGTCTCAGGAGTAACTTTAGAATCAGAAGATACATGTTCAGTTTCGAAAGACCTACTTTCTTCCCCCCTTAGTAGCATACTTAAATGACTCTTCAGATTTCTAGGATTCTTCTTCCCTACCTACTTTCAGTTGCTTGTTTATTTTCTTGATCTGTTCTCCTTAAGTGACAATCTTATGAGCTATCATCTTTACTCTACTTCTCTTAGAGATTGGTGTGGTTGAAGCAGTGGTAGAAGGTGTGGAAATGATTTCCTGTGGCGGTGATAAAGGATTTTCAGAGGAGTTTGACATATCTAGGCTAGGGTATGGAAAAGAAGAGAATTAGATTGTGTTTGGAAGATAAAAGAAGAATGAGAGTTTTTGACGGCTTGAGAGAGATGAGGTAAGGAATACACTAAAGTTGATCAATATACAGGGGAATAATTGATGGGGTAACTACAGTTTTTCAGACTCTTCGAAGTTTAATTAAACTGAAATTTAGTTTTGAAGAGACGTTGGAGTGTATCCCTAGAATCTAGGTACTTCCATTCGGTTGGGACTCTTTTGAACGAGACTGGTTCACTTGTAACGAATAAGTCCAAAAAGAGTTTGGTATTTGGTAGGACTCTGCTCATGATCCAAATATAGTTATTTCAAATTATGCAGAGTGCAAAAAACATACCATGTTACCTTGATGAACCGGGTTCGTCACTGATAATTCTCTTGTGTGAGTCTAAATTTGCCAAAATAGAGAAAATATCATTAGAGATTAATGAGTCATTTTAACACATGGAACAAGAGTATACTATGGAAAGTATGAGACTGAGCAAGATTTAATCTAATTATACACAATTTATAGACTTTCTAACCAAATTTTTTCTTTCATTTTTTTGTTTAACCTTGAACTGGTCCTTTTAGGTGATCATAATCATCCCTAATTCCAACTTGTTCCTCTCAAAGTGATCTCTACTTAAGGATTTTGTAAGGATGTCAGCAATTTGCTTGTCAGTAGCACAAAATTCCACAGTGATCAAGCTTTTCTCATAGTTGTCCCTCAAAGATGGTGCCTAACATCTATGTGCTTAGTTCTCTTATGATGAATCGGGCTCTTTGTCATACTAATAGCACTAGTGTTATCACAAAAAGATAGGGATGCAACCAACATCAATTCCAAAGTTCAATAATGGTTGTTTGATCCACAACATGAAGCAACATCAACATACTAAGCTTCAGCAGTAGATAAGGCCATTGAATTTTGCTTTTTGTTAGCGCATAACACAAGACATGAACCAAAGAAGTGTTCCATACCTGAGGTGCTCTTCCTATCCACTAGGAAACCTACATAATCGGCGTCAACATATCCCACTAGGTTAAAAATACTACCTTTTGAATACCAAAGGCAAAGGTCATTAGTGTTTTTCAAGTATCTCAATAATCTCTTGACAACAGTCAAGTAGGACTTCTTTGGATTTGCCTGAAATCGAGCACAAAGACCTATACTAAAAATAATGTCAGGTCTGCTAGCAGTAAGATACAAAGGAGAACCAATTATTCCCCTATACAACTTCTGATCAACAGATAAACCAGGTTCATCTATATCTAATTTCGTGGATGTTGCAATAGTCGTCAATTTCTTTGGATGTTCCTTCCTGGTTTTGTTACCGAGGAATATGTTCATGGACAAGTTCCCTCGAGGTTTGAGGATCATTTTCTCTCTAGTCAGTTCCCCCGTCATGTTGCCATCAGTGGAAGGACATGTTCCATCACCTGTTCCTTCCTATGATTCATCTTCAGGCTGGACTGTGGTTTCACCATTTGAATTTCTTATCAGCCCAATATCTTCATTATCTTATTCCTGCTGCTTCCCCCTTGCACAAGCCTCACAAACTTTATCTTCCTTGAACTTGATGTTAGGCAGTCCTATCACCAGATCCTTGGAGACTAATTTGTTGAGTTGAATCAGACTTGCATGTCCAAGTCTCTTGTGCCAGAGGAGGGGATCATTGTCCAACGCACTTAAGCAAGTGAGTTCATTTTCTGAAAGTGTGGAAAAATCTGCAATGCGTGTATTGTTTACTCGTTTTCCCTGCAAAACAATCTTGTCAATGGTAAGATTAATAACAAATTATTTGGTAGTGGTGAATGCTACCAAGTTACCTTTATCACATAATTGTGATACTGATTAGACTGTACTTTAAGCCATCTATCAAGTAAACATTCTCAATAGAGTGAGAATCAGTCTTTCCTACCTTTCCAACCCCAATGATCTCACCTTTCTTCCCATTTCCAAAGGAGACATTACCTCATTTGAGGTCCTCAAGTGAAAGGAACTGGTTCATGCTTCCTGTCATATGCTTTGAACAACCACTATCCATGTACCATATTTGGCTGCTCCCCTTCACTTGGACCCGCGAAAGGAAATCAGGGGTTAGTCTTAGGAACCCAAACTAGTTTGGGTCCCTTTCTATAGGCAAAAGGGTGAATCAGATTCTTTTTAGCCCAACCTGACAGCCTATTTTTCCCTTGAACAAATTATTTATTCTTTTTACTAGCCTTTTCTTTTGCAATACATTCAAATTTATATTGACCGGTTTTACCACAATGTGTGCAAATTTTGTTCTCATGAAGTGTGAGGTACTTGCTTTTGGGATCCCACTTAGGTGCAGGGGTCCCGTATCCAAGTCCGCTCTTATTGATACTATGGTGTTCATGTAGCCATGAAAGTGCATCGGAGGATCTATTCCATTTATAGGTTCTACCTAGCTCTTGCTTAACCTTGTTTAGATCCTCTTTAAGGACTCTTATCTGCTCATCTCTTTTGTACAACTTATCTTTCATTTTCCTACATTTTCTTCTAAAGTGAGTTGTTTGTGATCAGATTTCTTTTTACCGTTTCCTAATTTCAATTTTAGATTTTCAAATCTAAGCTCTAGGACAGTGGTGTCAAGTTCATGAACCTGGTTCTTCAACTCAGCATTTTTACTATCACTTTCACTAGCCCTAAGTTCCAGGTTTTTGCACTTAGCTTTCAGAATCACACACTCCTTAGACAGTTGTTTGTTTTCATTTTTTAGATCCTCAGATTCATCAATGAAATATAGAAGTAATTCAGATAGACTTTCTTTAGACAAAAACTTAATCTTGTCTTTGAGATAAATTCTACTTACCTCAGATTCCTCATTGGATTTCCCAATTGCCATAAGTGCTTGTTCATCTCCATCTTCGTCTTCTAAGTCATCATCTGAGCTTTCACCCCAAGCAGAAACCATAGCCTTTGTTGATCCTTTGTTCTTCTTGGGACGAACTTGTTCCTTCTTCCTATTCCTTCGTTCAGCTCTTTCCTTCTTCCATTCAGTTTCCCATTGAGGGTAATTTTTGATGTGGTGATCAATCTTCCCACACTTGTAACACCCCTCATTGGTTTGTTTTTCAGGAACCTTTGGTTTATTGTAGCTTCCACTTCTTGAAGGACCATTTCCTCTCATTAGGTGCTTCTTGAACTCCTTTGTGTTCATGGTCATTTCATCCTCCTCTAGATCATCACCTTTAGTGATTCTGAATGCCATACTCCTTTCCTTCTTGGGTGCATCCATCTTCATAGTTTGCCTTCTAAGTTCATAGGCAGTGATATTTCCAATTAGCTCATCCAACTTAAGAGTGGAAATGTTCTTTGATTCCTGAATAGCTATTATTTTGCTTTCCCAAGAGATTGGCAGTACCCTTGTCAAAATCTTCTCAACTTTGTCTTCTTCAAGAATAACCATTCCAAGAGACTTAAGTTTATTTGTTAGTGTGGTGAACCTTGTATACATCTCTTGGATGGTTTCCCCATCCTTCATGGTGAAATTCTCATATTGAGAATACAGTAGTGTTCCTCTAGACCTCTTCACTTGAGGTGTTCCTTCATGAGCCACTTGCGAAGTGTCCCAAATTTCCTAAGCAGTGGTACAACTTTGAATTTTACTATACTCGTCTGGACCAAGTCCACATACAAGCCATTTCTTGGCTTTTGAATTCTTTTCCCACTTCTTCAAGTCCTCAGCAGTACAGTCAGCTCTTGTCTTTGGCACATCCACTCATTCAGCATTCTTTTTTGTAGTTGCTAGAGGACCGCCAGTGACTATGTCTCAGAGTTCATAGTCTTCTCCTATGATGTGATCTCTCATCCTATTTTTCCACCAAGAGTAGTAGTGGCCATTAAAGTGTGGAGACCTATCATTGGATTTCCCTTCCCAGTTCCGAGGTGGTGCACTCATATTGATCTTTGCCTAAGGAGTTAGCCTCTTCAAGGATAATCTACTCTGATACCAATTGATGTTCTAAACTTCAATACCACATAAGAGGGGGGGGGGGGTGATTTATGTGGTACCCAATTTTTCGCTTAAACTGCTTTTAGAAGGACCTGGTTTTTCTGTGTGTTCCAACTACTACTGTTGTGGCATAATAAATACAGAAAATAAAGAACACCGAGATTTTACGTGGAAACCACCTACCTCAAAAGGTCAAAAAACCACGATCTACTACTCAGTAGGATTTTTCCCAACACTTCACTAAATCACTGAGCTAAAATAACATTTACAAAACTCTTTGTAAACCTAAGGATTACGTCTAATCCCGTTGTAGCAACCAGCCTCTAACTGTTGCGACAACTTCAAGTTAACCCTAACTTGAATACTCAAAATACCTATTACAATTACTTCTAGATAAAGCTGAAAGGTACAATATTAAAACACCTACTACAATTGAACTAGAAATAAAGAAAGACACATAAAACTCTTTATGGAGCCGGTTCTCCAATCTGGTTCATGTAGCTTCTGGTTTGCACACTTGAATTACACACGAACTGCTTGCAAAAAGCCTTGCTATTTTGCTCTCAATTCACGTTTAACTTCTGCATTTTTGTGCAACACTTTAATGTGAGAACATCCTGCAATTTATAGAGTTAGTAGATGAAGAAATAACTAGAGTTCTTATGCAACTCTTCCTTAGTGGAAGAGTTCTAGTTGATTTCAACTTCTAACTCCTTCCTTATCTTGAATTGTGTTCTCTTTGATTAAGGACTCCTTCTCCTTATCAATTATGAAACCTTTTCGATCAGGAGATATTAAATACACCAAGTTAAGCTTATCTCCTTCACGTGCAACCCACATGCTTAAATCTGCTCGTTTCTGTGCACCTGAGTGATGTACTTGGTTTATCCTGAGTTCCTTTGTCAGTCATCAAGACTAACATTTACTTGGGCCAACAGGAGTTCAGCTTAAGCTGAATTCAGAAGCATGGCATCCTATGTAGCTGACGTCACATGGCTAATAGGTTTGTTCAGGGAACTTGGAATTGAATTACATTAGCCTGCTGATATGTTCTGTGATAGCAAATATGCTATCCAAATTGCAGCAAATCTTATAATTCATGAATGAACCAAATACATAGACATCGATTGTCACTTTGTGAGAGAAAAACTTAGCCAATGAGTAATTACAACTCATCATCTCTCAACAAAGGATCAGCTAGTAGATTTGCTGACTAAAAGCATTGGGAAGGCACATCATGAAGTCTTGTTGAATTAACTAGGAGTTGAAAAAATATTCAGAGCATCAGCTTGAGGGGGATTGTTGAGAGCATATCAAGTTGTTGTCTATTAGTTAGTTAATTAGTTAACGAGTTGATTATTTATGTTAAAGTAGGCTTAGTTAGTTAGTTGAGATATGTATACATATGAGGTACACCTCATTACTGTAGTATGCAGAAGAAGAATCAATTAGATTTCTCTCCAAGTTTTCCTCTGTTCTTTTTCTCTCGATTACTTCATCATTCTTCACTCTCGTCCATTGATAGACTTGACAAAAATGAATTACAACGGGAGAGAAAGGGAATGTTTATTGGACATCTTTACTGTAAGTGTTCCCTAATATTATCACGCCCACCCGTTATGCCTGGTAATTTGTAATCGTTGGGGAGGTAATATAGAATCCTAAATACCTCAGAGTTTGTTAGTTTGAGGGAGATATGTATTCGTACATTTATGATCCTCCGGGTGGGTCGTTCCGAAACATCCTTGTCCGTTATAGGTAAATATTTTCGGGATTAGCTTCCTAGTATTTAGTCTGTTATCTAGATGGCTCTAGTTGACTAAGAGCTGACCGAGAGAATCCTGATATGCTTTTCATATGTTGATTCCTTGTGTTGTCCATGTATTAGGTATGTTTTTTTTACCAATATAGATAATCTTCTTACTTTTCAGTAAATTCCCGGGGATTGGGACTGTCCGAAAAACCCATATAAATGCCCACTCCTACTTCCTCTAAAGCTTTCCCTGTGGGGAACATAATCAGCTCATACAAAAATCTGCTGAGTCATCCACCCTACCTTGCATTTATTTGATTCATCATTACATAACCATCATTGGTTGAAATTTCAACCTCACATCAGTGCATAGGGCCTATTGACGTGCTGCAAAATCATAATAGAGGCCTAAAAGATACTCATTAGCACCGGGGTAGTGCCAATTATAAAAGGAATCTTACATAAATGTCCCCAAAAAATTCTAACGTACCAGCCTCTAGTCATTAATCATAAACATACCAAATTAAACTAATCCAGCACATATAAAAATTAAAAACCCAAATAAATAAGGTTCTTTCTCTCCAAGAATCACACACAAAAATCTCCTTTCATATTTTAAAGCGTGATTAACAACATTAGATGTAAGACGAAAAGGAAATATCATGAATGTAGTAGCAAATAAGGTGATAAAATACAAAAAAAAAATATCTATAAAAGATTTTAAAAATCTAAGCAAAAAAAAGACTTTTTTCAATGGACATGGTTGAGATTTATTTAAAACATATAGATGAGTCAATATACAAAATTTGAGAAAGCTTGAAGGTGATTGGGACTTATTTGGTATCAAAATTCGTAGTTAAAATTGAGTATAATTTTTTTATCTGCGACACTTGTATCAAATATGTATCACGCATGTATCTCACACGCAAGTATACATGGATATACATGTAATACACATTTGATACAAATATGATACATATGTGATACACAAGTGATACATAGTATGATACACCTATCATTTTTTCATGTTCATCTTCTACTTCAAAGTTTCAATTCAACCTCAAAAATCTACCAAATCATCCCAAAATTGAGATCCAAGCTTCTTAAATTGTACCAAATCTATTCTAATAATACTCACTTTAAAAAAAGCAAAAAATTAATATTTTTTGGTTACAAATAGCTAATTGGCTAATATTAATAATATTTTATGAATTGATCAATTTTTGTAATAATTTACTTATAAATGGACATAGCAGGTATTTTTTCATTAAAAACAAATAGCAGAATTTCATAGAGTATATGACATTGAAGTGATATGTTAATGTCATGAAATTTCTTAAATCTAGGGTATTGGGAATCATTAATGCATCTTAGAACAATAAGGCACTAGATCGATTTTGAAACATTCTATCATGGGTATGACGTTGAGCGTTAAATCATGGATACCAAACCTTACATCATACTACATGTCTATAAATTTTGGAGTAGCCAAAGTATCTTAAATTTGACAGTCAATATGTGTTAACATCTTTCTCTTAATATCTTTTAGATGCGGGAGACTTTGCAGTCAATATGTCTAGATTCATTTTATTAATATTTATTGTTTTTATTATTTCATGCAATAATGGATCATTATTCTATGGTAAGCAACCTCCACTTTCAACCAAGAGATTGTGAGTTCGAGTCTCCCCAAGAGCAAGGTGGGAAGTTCTTGGAGGGAAGGATGCCAAGTGTCTATTTGGAAACAGTCTCTCTACCCCAGGGTAGGGTAAGGTCTACGTACACACTACCCTTCCCAGACCCCACTAAGTGAAATTATACTGGGTTGTTGTTGTTTGTAATCATTGGACCATTACTCACCCATTATAACCACTTGATTTTACTTACCTATATACACACACATTCTTTATATATATACCTTCTTCCCGGTATGGTAGATACTAAGTATACAGAAAATACTTTCCTTCCTTCTGCTGTATTTTCTACCAAGCTAAATAAATCTTTGTTAATTTATGCTCCTAGTTTTATACTAGAAGGGCTTGTTGAATTCTGGGGAATACATCTAAATCGGGTGAAATATCCTTAGGGACAGTGTCTTTGACACGCCTCAAGCTTTAAAAAATTTCCTACAAATTTCGTGATGAAGTATTTTCCGTAAGATTTACAACAATACTATGTTCGCAAGCTATTATTCCTGTTCTAAAAGGATTGTAGGATCTCTATAATTTTTAAGGACTCAGTAGATAACTATCTTGAGGAATAAGAAAGTGAACCACTAAAGTTGCTTGACATTTTAAAATCAAAATTGGATTGTTGCCAAAAAAATAAATTTTGGTCCAAGTTGTAATTAAGTAAGAAATAGTTCCTAAAGTTCCATTAGACAGCTGCAAAGGTCACATATTAATTGTAAGGATCTAAAGATTAGAGATAGACCTTCATGAGTAATCAATCAACTGAAGTTGATTAAATATTTAGATTCTGGCTTTGATATATGTAAGAGCTCTTTGAATAAGTATTAAATAGTCCATTTCAGAATCATCTATCATGCAAGTACAATTATTATATGCTATGAGATCATTTTTTTTTTAATATATATAGGCTATTTGATTTTGGACTATTGATCATTGTCTATTCCATTGCTACGCTAATTTTTGGTGAAAACAGTACGGGCTAGTCAGTTTTTTGACTGATAATTAAAAATTAGCCAGCATTTGTAAAGTTATTGAAAAATAGCCATGATCACGCTCAACTGAGTCTCGCAAAAGACTACGCGGGCGTTGCAAATATAATCCTAGTACTATTGTCCAGAGTCGAACCACAGAGAATTAACCTATCAATTACTACTGTCAGATTCACTAAATTCACACAATCTGTTTTCCCAAACTTTCTGATTCACAAAGGTTGATTTTCTAACAACTAAGGACTGAAAGTAATTACTAACTGAAAATTAACTAAACTTGATGTGTAAACAGTAGAAATAAAGTCTAAGGCAATGGTTTCCCCCCGTTGGTAATTTTCTTGATTGTATATGTCTTATAACCACGATTTAATTGTCTCTAACAATCATGAACTCTCAATCTATCATAATTTTCTCTCAAATAACTTTGACAATCTACTAGACGCACTCTCTCAAGCTACGCTAGCTAATTTCACAATACGGTTCACTTAGATTGGACCTGGGGTTCCGTTATCTCTAATCCAACCCCTAAACCCTCGGTTATGACTCTCGTCTATACTCCGAGAGTGATGTTGTTCATACAATTACCTAAATATGCACTCTCTCTTAAGAAAATACATAATAAATAGGAACGGATAATTGAGGGCCCTTTCAACTAATCCACAATCAAAACATAGATGAGCAATTAGAGATTAACAGTCAAATCCAATTATATTAATAAAACAACCAAGTTATTCC
>MU702881.1:64146-84159 GCA_026770625.1 Nicotiana glauca | reverse complement strand
CGGTCCGACCGCGGTTACGCCGGGACCGCGGCAGTTCATCTCCAGCTCTTGTTTGTGCATTTCACATGGTGCATTTGGCGGATATTGTGTGATTGGCCTCTTTTCCTCCATAATTGATCCCAAAAGTACTCCATAGCCTTCTTTTATTGTATGTAACCTGCAAAACATGAAAAGCACTAATAAGAGCATTTTGTTATCACTTTTACCATAAAAACTCTACAAGAAAGTGATTCTTTTAAGGCTCAATCATAGTTCAATTCACCTATTATCAAACCACTATTTTGCTACTAGACCAGTATATTATGTTGGCAGCGGCGGACCTACATTATGACTTGTGGGTGCTCAAGCACCCATTATCTTTGATCAGATTTAGTAAATTTGTATATGCAATTATAAAAATATTTAGATATATACTGAGTGAGCACCCACAATGAAACTCATTTTTCCTGTTCTTTCAAAATCTTTATCGGCTAGCACCCATGACTTTAAAATCCTGAATCCGTTACCGTATGCTGGAACTCCAGTATATTATATTGGAACTGCAGTATATCATGCTAGAAGTTCACATGTAAAAAAATCAAACTCTAGTATATTATGCTAGAATTTTTCGGATTTTATACAGTATTTTCGTTCATATCTATTTTTATAGGTGAACACATTGGTGCTAATAAGTTTTTACCTTTATCTTACTTCAAACGCTTAAAACTTTATTCAAAGTTAATTTGTTTTTCTCTCTTACAATTTTCAGTACAAAATGCAAGAATATTTGCCGAAATGATGTATAACTTTCAGTTAAATTTAATTTTGGTTTATATTGAAATTGTTTATTTGTTCTATGTCATATTTTTTTGTTTTGCTTATAAGCTCTCTTTATTTAAATTATTTGTATTAGTTTATTTCAGAACTCTTTTGTCAGACTGTTTTTTTTTTTTGTTTTTTTTTAACAACTTTGTTTTTGTTGTATATAACAAGGAAAGGAATTTAGATATTGTTACATGTTTTATTAGAGTTTACATATTTTAAATTGGTTAAACATAATATGTTAAGCGATCGTTAAATTTTTGTGCAAAATTTGTTAGATTAAGTAAGATAAATTATTTTAAAGAAAAACTTTTATAGATTTTGCAACTCTGATTAAAAGAATGCCCTATTTGTTAAAAAATAAAGAGCGCCATTTTAAAATGATGGCTTTTCTTTTGAGGTAGCGAATAAAAAAGAAAAGTTTCTGTGTCTTAGGATTGCGCTCTCATATATTATCTTCTGCATGCACTTAATCATCATAACTTATTTCGCTGCAATTCATATGCATATATGTATTTTGAAAAATGTAACAGCAAATGGGATTTACAATGCACTATCTGCCCCAAGACAAAAATTTCTATCTCAATACGACAGTTGTGGCTTCTGTATATATCCCTTTCGTTTACTTTATCTTCAAATATTAATTGCTCTTCTTTTGGCTTGGTCTTTCTGAATCCTTTCTTTATCATAATTTTTGGATTGATCGATTGTCTGCTCAATTATGTGGGATCATATTGTTATAAGAACACATTAGTTAGTGATCACCTCAGCAAGGAATATTTAATGGCTGATCAACCATACCACTTGGGGATCTTTTGGTAATGTGTTTTGTTTAATGTTGTGTTTATCCCTTAATAATTCCCAAGTGGTATGGTTTGACACCCATTAAATATTCTGTTTACCCTAAAAAAAGGATAACAATTGAATTTATACTGTGGGTGTAAGGACACTTGATTTACTTAGCACGAATTGAGAGCAAATGTAAATCGACAATGAAATTAACTGCAAATATAAGTAAAGCAAAACGACTGAGATGTGTAGCTTTGATCCTTGAGCTAGGTTGCCCTCGAATCAAGTAAATATTTCGCCAGAAAGTATGAACAAAGTGACAAAAATATTGAGAGCTTGAGAGAGATAATATAGCAGGGGGAGTCCTACTTCTAGTACAATTCTAAATACGGTAAGAAATCTCATTTAAGTGATAAATCGGCCTCTCCTTGATGCGTGCTGAGACTTCCGCTGTGATCCTTGCTCGATAGCGGATATCTCGGTTTTCCGTTATTTGGTTCGACATGCTTGCCTCGATCTTGCTCGATCTCGATCTTTCCCGCTCGGTCTCGGTCTTTGCTAATCTCGATCGGCCCCTGAGTCACAAGTCCGACAATCGAACTTCGTTTCACGATCCGATACGACATTGGATCGAACATTGGCCTGTCATGCCCCGGTCTCGATCGGTCATAAAAAGGGGCAAGCCCGATTTGACCGTATACCTATTCCTTGCTGAGGTGATCATTAACTAATGTATTCTTACAAAATAATTCTAGGAGCCTACAAGGCTAAAATATCTTGTGAAGTTAATCTACGACGTTTGGACTGAAACTCATTTATCAAACCTCAACTTAATAATCAAATTTGCATCTTCATATCATACAATGGAGGCTTGGAGCCCTGTGTTAGTCTCTCTGACCTACCAAGCGAAGAGCACAAAGCCTTCTCTTAAAGCTAAATGAAAAATGATACTAGGATCAAAGGGTAAGAATTGGAACCACATCTTATCCATGTCTCACTCAAAATTTTCAAATTCAATGTTCCTGCAAATGGATTATATTGCATGACACCACAAGATTCACTAAACCTGATTATTAATCACTTGAATTCTAATCAGATTATCACGGGGAAATGACTGAAACCAAGCTGCATTATTCAACTAATACTAATGTTAAGTTGCTAATAAATAATTAAATAAAACTGAAACCCTACTAAGGAAACTATATATCAGCGAAAAAATGGAATGTTTGAGTCTTTACAACAATAAGCTTTAAGGCAGCTACAAATGCAGCAGCTGATATACAACCAAAGAAGACACAGTTTAACCAATGCCAACTCTTCTGTAAGCTAGACAACTTGTTTTTCCTTGCAACAAGGTACATGTGGTTTGGGAGTACGAATGTGAGTGGAAATGTGCTGATAGCGCCAGTGAGGCTCATGAAGTCTCCCAGGAAAGGCAGCAAAGCCGACAGGAAAGTGGTCAAGACAAGGTAACCTCCTCTAACAACCACTCTGAATGCAATGTTACGAGGAGCCAAAGCACTTCCTTTGATTCCATATGTCGTATCCAGAAACTCATATGTCGGACTTGCAAATATCTGTAAGTAGCAGCAAAAGCGAAACTAAGATCAGAAGACAAGATTAGAAGACATGGAAGCTTGGAGGGATTTACATCTCCAAGGACAAGTAATCAACTGTAACGAGAAAATGATTAGAATGAAATCTCAAATCAAAGTGAAGGGCGATGATTACATGCAAAGTGATGATCGATTGTATGAAAGCAGACATGTGAGCAACGCCCTTCAACCAAACTGGACCATGAACATTGTTCAGTAAATAGGACGAAGCGCTAGATCCATAAGCCCAATAACCTATATAAGTAACAGCATGCAATGGCACAACTCCCACTGTGAACTGAAAGAGCAGAGCTTTCAACATGTTCTCAATTACAGGTGGTCTGACTGTAGCCTGTAACAAGACGGAATCAAAGATATTGTATTAACTGCAACAGGGTGAACAAAACTAAAAAGATGCAGAACAAGTGGAAGAGTAACCAACAGCTTTTCTCTCTGGTAATATAAGTGAATTGCCTTTCTTGGAGCAAATTCTGAAATTTTTTACTTTATTTCAAATGACTGTATCAGTCAATCAGCAAATGAGGTCTTAGAAATGGAAGTTGAGAATGGAAAGGTAAATCATGTTGAATGATTGGTCTGTTGGGTCAGCTAGTTTAATCTAAGAAATAATGTAATTAAAAGACAGAGATCGGATAAACACCCCAATCCTGATTACATGTGGGTAGAAGTCCATGCACTCTGATAATGAGCAAACTGGGAGAATACGAGTTCACTGTATCAACTAGATATTACCCCTGCAACCACTGATAGAAATTTCAGGGATGCAACTGAGATGGGCAATAAAACATAAATCAAGTAAGATGATTGGAAGGAGGTTAATTTATTACTTGCTTTAAAGTCATAACAAAGAATGGCCTAATCACATAAGTTCACGGTTTATTTTCTGACCTGTATCTCTGGTATCTTTCCCGTGTTAAATGCAAAAACAACGTTCCCAACCGCACCAATAGTTGCAAAGATCTTGTTTACTTCTGATCCTGGAATGCTGTAGTCCCTACGAGGAGCCTTCATACCCGGAACATGGAAAAAAATTTACCGGCTTTAGTAAAAGAAAAAAGAAGTCTCTCGGAGACTACTCAGAGAAAACTAAATACAACAATAAACCCAGTGTAATTTCTCATGTGGGGTCTAGGAAGTATAGTATATGCGCAGACCTTACCCCTACCTTGTGAAGGTAGAGAGACTGTTTCCGAACACTGAAAATAAAATAACAAACGGTAGCAACAACAATATAATAGGAAGAAATGGCCCAACATGTAATATGAAGAACCAGAAATAAGAAAAAAATACAAAAGTACCGCTATGGTCAACCTCTGACACCTCCTGACCAGGGCATCTATGGCTCTCTTCTACACATGCCCCAACCATCTCAGCCTCGATTCTCGCAGTTTGTCCACCAAGGTCACACCGACCTTGTAACTAATAACTTTGTTCTTAATCTTGTCTTTCCTGGTATGCCCACACATCCATCTCAATATCCTCATTTTAGCTACCTCCATCTTTTAGACATGAGATTATTTCTTGACGGGCCAACACTCCTCCCCCATACAACACAGTCGGTCAAATCACCACTCTGTAAACTTGCCTTTAAGTCTTGGTGGCACATTCTTATCACACAGAATCCCAGAAGCGAGCCTCAATTTCATCGACCCGGCTCCAATGAGTTGAGTAGCATCCTAGTCAATCTCCCGTTGCCTTGGATTACAAACCTAAGATATTTGAAACTATCCCTTTTGAGGATTACTTATGAATCAATCTTCACTTCCCTGCTGCTTCAGACATCCCATCAATGAACTTCCAGTCCAAATATTCAGCGAAAACTAAATATAACATAATAAAGCTGTTTAAATTAAAGTTGCTAGAAATCAATCTAATGGCAAGTTAATGAAAGGGAACCTACATCCTTATCATTGCAGTGAAGGCCAAAAGAACCATCCATCCAGACACTGTTACGACGCTTCCATATTACATGGATATGCATGTCATGAAAAACCAGACATTCATCATCATGCACTAGTTCAGGCCCAAACAGAAGTCTAAATACTAAACCCAAGTAAACTGAAAAAGAAAAGTTCTAATACACTCAACTTGCGAGGATGAAAATTCTAGATTCTTTGGGAAGAAAGAGAAGATGAAAAGAGAAATACAAGGACAAGCAACAACAACAAGAACTACATACCCAATATTATCCCATACCGTGGAGTTTGAGGAGGGTAATGCGTACGCAAAACTTAGCCCTACCTTGTGAGGATATAGAGAGTCTATTTCCAATAGACGCTCGGCTCAAGAAAGCATAAGCACCATATTAATGAAAATATAGACAAGAAGGGACAGCACCAAAAAGCCATATAAAAGCAGAATAAAAACAACAAAATAGTAAGGTGATCAACAATGAAAGAAAATAACGGTTAGTCATAAAAACCTACTACCAACAGAAATCATGACTGCGTGCCAATACTACTGTTATGAAACTCTAGACTACCTACCCTACTACCCGAATCCTCGACCTCAATGTCTTCATATTAAGACTCATGTCCTCGGTCAGCTGAAGCGGCAGAATATCTTGCCTAGTCACCTCCCCCACCTCTTCTTTGGCCTATCTCTACCTCTCTGTAGGCGCTCCAATGTCAACCTCTCACACCTCCTCGCCGGGGCATTTGTGTTTTTTCTCCTCACATGACCAAACCACCTAAGCCGCGCTTCCCGCATCTTGTCCTCAATAGGGCCACACTCACCTTGTCGCGAATAACCTCGTTCTTAATCCTATCTAACCTGGTATGCCCGCATATCCATCTTAACATCCTTATCTCTGCTACCTTCATCTTCTAGACATGAGCGATCTTGATTGGCCAACACTTAGCTCCATACAACATTGCCGGTCTGACCACCACTATCTAGAAATACAAGGACAAGAAGTTCATATTCTTCCTCTGTTTGGCTCGGGAAGAAAGTTAGAAATCACAAATGTAATATCTTGTTTGGAGTTCCGTCTGAAACTAGAAGTGTGTCTCTAATTTTCCGCATTTTCAACCTTCATTCAAAATTGAATTTCCTCCAAATTCTTGAAGACTTTCTAATAGGAAATTCTAGACTTAAATACAGATTTTTTTTTTTTTTTTGCCTTATCAACCTACCCTGCATAATTGCTTCCAGTAATTCTAAACACTAAAATTTTCCAATTCTACATGGTTCTCGAGATGCTCATCAAGGATACTGATAAAATGGATATTGTGCCTAACTCAACCCCCAAAAGTTAGCTTATGAGGTAAGGATNGTGGGCCACCCCCCCCCCCCCTTCTTCCAGGCCTGCAAACTGGAGCGTGGACAACATAAATGGGGACCTAACATCGGTAATAATAATTGGATTGGGTATGACTCTGATACCATGATAAAATGGACCATGGATCTAACTCAACACCAAAAGCTAGCTTATGAGGTAATGGTTGTCCAAGCCATATAAGGAGACCAAGGACCTCAAATCCCTCCGATGTGGGACAACTCAACAGATACTATCAATGTACAACAACAATAATAAAAGGAAATCTTAATCTCATAAATGGGGTGTGGGGAAGGTAGTGTGTACGCAACCTTACCACTATCCTCTAAAGGCAGAGAAGTTATTTCCGATAGACCCTCGGCTCAAGGAATAATAAAAATAATGCAACAAACAATTGCAACAGTAATATAATATGGTAATGGAAACGAATGGCATAACAAGTACTCCCTCCGTTCTAATTTATGTGAACCTGTTTGACTGGGCACGGAGTTTAAGAAAAAAATGAAGACTTTTGGAATTTGTGGTCCTAAACAAGTTCAGAGGGGCCCAGAGTATTTGTGTGGTTATAAAAGCTTCTCATTAAGAGTAAAGTTGTAGCTTTAAGCTAAATTGTTACCAAATTTAGAAAGGGTTCATTCTTTTTGGAACGGACCAAAAAGGAAATAGGTTCACATAAACTGGAACGGAGGGAGTAATAAAGAACAAGAAATAAGAGAATACAAGAATAGTACTAGCACTACTAGTAAACCTAGGAGAAACCCATAACTACCTGTCAACCTACTCCCTTAATCCTCGACCTCCACACCTTTTTTATCATAATTCATGTCCTCGATAAGGTGAAGTAATGACATGTCCTGTCTAATTACCTCTCTTCAATACTTTTTTGGCCTACCCTGCCCTTCCTTAAGCCCACCATGGTCAACCTCTCACACCTCTTGACCCAGGCATCTATGTCTCCCCTTTTCACCTGCACGAACCATTGCAGCCTCGATTCCCACAACTTGTCCTCCATAGAGGCTACTCCCACCTTGTACCTAATAATCTCATTTCTAATCTTGTCTTTCCTGGTATGTCCGCAAATCCATCTCAACATCCTCATTTCAGCTACTTCCATCTTCTGGAGAAAGGACTTCTTGACATGCCAATACTTAGCTCCATACGATATAGTCGTTCTAACCACCACCTTGTAAAATTTGTCTTTAAGTCTAGGTGGCACATTCTTATCACATAAAACCCCCGAAGATAGCCTCCCTCTCATCCACCCTGCTCCAATGCAATAAGCAACATCCTCGTCAATCTCCCCGTTGTCTTGGATTATAGACCCAAGATACTTGAAACTATCTCTTTTAAGAATGACTTGAGTATCAATCTTCACTTCTCACTTCTGCTTCATGCCTCCTATCACTGAACTTGAACTCCAAGTATTCACTTTTCGACCTACTCAACTTGAAACATTTAGACTCCAGCGTCTGTCTCCAAACTTTCAACCTAAAGTTAACACCACCTCGCGTCTCGTCAACCAGTACTATGTCCTCAACAAATAGCATATACCATGGCACCTCCCCCTGTATGTGTCAGGTCAGCACATCCAATGCTAGGGCAAACAAAAACGGGCTTAGGGTCGATCCATGGGAAATGTTCCGAGTCTCCTCCCGCAATCCTCACCCGAGTATTAGCTCCTTCATACATATCCTTAATCACCCTAATATACGCTGCCGGGACATCGCTAACTTCCAAACATCTCCATAGCAGCTCCCTCGGGACTTTTTCATAGGCCTTCTGAAGGTACCATATGCAAGTCTTATTTCCTCACCCTATACTGCTCCACCAATTCTCTCACAAGATGAATGGCTTCTATAGTTGACAGACGCAGCGTAAATCCGAACTGGTTCTCAAAAATAAATACACAAGTCTTCACCCTCCTCTCCAACAACCTCTCTCAAACTTTTATAGTGTGACTCAACAGCTTGATACCCTTATAGTTATTGCATTTCTGGATATCATCTTTGTTTTTGTACAACAGAATCATCACCCTTCACTGATAATCTTCAAGCATCTTCTTCATCCTGAAAATGACGTTAAACAAGCTAGTAAGCCATTGCATGCCTGCCCTACCCTCTTCCTTCCAAAATTTTACCGGAATCTCGTTAGGCCCTGTCACCTTACCCCTACTCATCTTCTGTATTGCCATATCAACCTCCCCACACTTAATACGCCTACAAACCCCAAAATCTCTCCAACACACCCAGCATGGTGTTCTTGTCCCCTTCCTCGTTCAAGAGTCTATGGAAGTACTCCTTCAATCTACTCTTGATACACGTCTCTTCCATCGGTACCTTTACAGTCTTCGTCTTTGAAGC
This sequence comes from Nicotiana glauca, assembly GCA_026770625.1. Taxonomy (NCBI): domain Eukaryota; kingdom Viridiplantae; phylum Streptophyta; class Magnoliopsida; order Solanales; family Solanaceae; genus Nicotiana; species Nicotiana glauca. The sequence continues at coordinate 75,316 of MU702881.1, read as the reverse complement.
ACCTCACTTAATCCAGGTCTCAAGCCTTCCTCTCCCTAATCTTGGCTAACTTGTACAGCTTCCTCTAACCTCATTTACCCCCGAGATCTTCATACAATATTTCAAATGTTGCAGTCTTAGTTGCTGTGACCGCTAACTTTGCCTCTCTCCTTGTCTTCTTTTATAATACTCCCTACACGACCTCTTCTCCTCCTCGTTCGTACTCCCCACTAGCTTCAAATATGTCTGCCCATTCCACCACCAATCCCCTTTGTGGCCACTCGAGTAACCTTTCGTGGTCCACATACTACTCGCATCCCCACTACTTCTCCAAGCCCCCATAGCTAACAGCTTCTCCCGCAACTTCTGAGCCTTTCTGTTAGTCAAGGCTCCCCACTTGATCTTAGGTTGGCCATACACTGCTCTCTTCTTCCTTGCTCTCTTGACCTCAAAGTCCATTACCAAGAGCCTATGTTGCATCGACATATGCTCGGGATAGCCTTGCAATCAGTGCAAAGGTCCCTATCGCCTCTCCTGAGAAGAAGATAATCAATCCGAGTCTTGGAAATCTTACTCTGGAAAGTGACCAAGTGGTCCTCCCTCTTCTGAAAACCCTTATTAGCTATCACCAAGTCAAAAGCTTTAGCAAATCATAACGAGGTACTGCCATCATTCATTAACCCCGAAATTGAACCCACGATGCACCTCTTCATAATCCCTAGCAGTCTCCCCCAACGTGACCATTAAAATCATCCCCTATGAAAATATTCTCGGTCTGCGGAATATCATGCACAACCTCATCCAAATCTTCCCAGAAGCGCCTTTTGACCTCCTCGCCCAGACAAGTAGGATCACCCTCGTCGTGAGCAGGCATTTTCCAATGAATGCTTCCCCTCATATAATGATAACGTGGCAGTGAATATGATGTGTTTACTACCATATGACAACTTTCTGAAGATTAAGACAACTTGGAATTCTATTGACTAAAAGGATAAATGTGACCAGAAACAAGGGACTAATTCTTATGGTGTGTAATTGTTATTTCCCAGATTAAGTGCTTATAGTTAACTCTTCTTATATTTTGAGAAAGTATATTTCATTTGAAGAGTATTTTGAATTTTTCTTGAGCCAAGAGTCTATCAAAAAGAGCCCATCTATCCTCCCAGGGTTGAAGTAAGGTATCTGTACCCACTACCCTTCCCGGACCTCACTTGTGGGGACATCACTGGGTCTGTTGTTGTTATATTTTGTTTGAAGAGACTTTCGGATTTTCAAATCACTTTACAGGAAATAACTCGAGCAGAAACAAGGCCAGGCAGGAACAAGGTACACTGGTAAATACCTAGATGTCTTTCCGTGTAAATTTCACATACTGGTGACATTTGATATCGGGATACAACATTGCACTGAACTTTCAAACAAACCATGGATATTTGCTCAAGTTATTTTGCCTATATGGGCAGTAATATTATGCACAAGTCATGAGGGTGTTGTGCTCTTTTTGATACATTATTAAATCAATACCAACTTTGGCACAAGCATGTAATGCCCTATGCTGGCTAGTTAAAACATTAAAGAGAGGAAGCAGCATACCATCTTCAAGAGACAACACAAATGCTATACAGAGATACAGTAGCAAGCATAATGATGAAAACCCCAGCCAAACCCTTAGTGCTGATAAATGGGGCGTCGCGATGGCAAAAAGCACGCATGTGAATCCAGCGATCGCTATGAAATGTGGCAGCTTCAGCTGATGGTCATCCCTATTGAGAAGATAGAAGGCCTGGCATGGCAATCAAGTCAAAAGAGTATGTAATAAGAAAACTGAAAGATACAGAAAGATGTAATAAGGTTAGATTTTGGCAATCAAGTCAAAAGAGTATGTAATAAGGTTAGTTTAGGTATTGTATTCACAAAAGATACACAAAGTAATCATACTGTCAAAATCTACCAAGCAAACAAATATTTGCAGCACAAGAACTAAACAATGAATCAAGCCAACATCACAAAACTGAAAATGTAAAAAAGACTCAGTTATCAATCATCTTTATCTGGCAACTCCTTAACCCCCCCCCCCCCCTTGTCCTTTCTTTTATTCTATACTAGTACGCGCACCTATATTCAATGATTATTAATAAAATTTTGCAAAACTCACATAAATATTACTCCCTCCCTTCCAGTTTGTGTGAATCTATTTTCTTTTTGGTCCGTTCCAAAAAGAATGAACCCTTTCTAAATTTGGTAACAATTTAGCTTAAAGTTACAACTCTTCCCTTAATGATAAGCTTTTATAACCACACAAATACTATTGGTCTCATCTGAACTTGTTGGGTAAATTACCCTCTATAGCCCCTCAAAATTTTAATAGCCCATATTTTGTACCACTTTCAAAAAATGGCCCTTCGGCCCAAAAGTATTGCATATAGTAGCCGAAAGGATTGAGAATGACAATATAAGCGCATGTAGCTCAGTGGATATAGCGCCTGTTTTCTAAGTTGAAGGTCGTAGGTTCGACCCCTGCTTGGCGCGATAGAGCTAACCCTTTTTTTGCAATGTATAAATATTGTATCCTAAGTTCGACAGTGTATCCTTGGTGTATATTGAGCCTATCTTGAGTGTGCTTGTGTATATATTTGTGTACCCCAAATATTTTTTGTATCATGAATGTATAATCTGTCCGAACAATGTATCAAAATTGTATATAATGTGTATTTTCTAATATGTAAACATAGTGTATATAAATTATATATAATTTTGTATGTGTAATGTGTGCACACTGTGTATTTGGAGTGTATCATGTATTTTTGTATAGTGACAGTATTTTTTTTATATATTTTGTATAGTTACATCTATTTTGTATATATTTATATAGTTACATCTATTTTGTATATTTTTTGTATAATGACAGTCTATTTTGTATATTTTTTGTATAGTGATAGTCTATTTGTATATTTTTTGTATAGTGACAGTCTATTTTATATATATTTTATATAGTAACGGTCTATTTAGTATATATTTTATATGTTGAAAGTCTATTTTATATAGTGACAGTCTATTGCATATATATTGTATAGTCACGGTCTATTTTTGTATAATTTTGTTTCAATACTACTAATTTACTGGTAGTGAACTAAACTATATCAAAAATATCATAGGCTTATCCAATTGTTGAACTTTATCTTTTGTGCCTATGCAATGACTGACTTGATTATCTGTTTTTGTTTTGGACGCCAAAATGATTTTTGAACAAATAACAACCCTTCACCATCCTTTGAGTAAGACATCTTCACTTTCCATTTTGTAGACCTAGCCATATTCTCTATTTCAAGTATAGTTTCAGCATTGTCCCGTACAATCAACTTTCCTTCTAGCCTCAGAATCCTGTCCACTTCTGCATATACTAGTACTATCTTGCACCTGTTGGCAATAGAATATCACATACAAATTTTTGTTTCAATACTACTAAGAACCAATTTTTTTGGTTCCAATACTTCTAATTTACTTGGTTTATTTTAAAAAGACAAATTTGATTACCGGCATCTATGGCCTCACAGTTGCCGAAAATGATAACAAGATTGCCGTAGTATTAAAGTTTCAGGCAAAGATCTTCAAAATATTAATTTCATATTCACAGAAACAACAAGAGAAAATCAGAGAAAGAAGACGAGGCCATGAGAGTCGTGGTTGGCAGAGTTGCTTCTTCAACGACAAGAACACCGGCATCCATGGCATCACAGTCGCCGAAAACGGTAACTAAAATATTATAAAAACAGTAAAAATTATGAATCAATCAATTAATTATGTCACAAAACACAAACTAATGGAGATTTAGAAAAACCAGCACAAAATTAAAATTGAAAAAAAAATATACTGGGTAGATTCTGGTGCTACGGCACTTTGTTCTGGAGCTGGTTCGAAAATGTAATGTGTTTGTGGTTCAAAAGTGGTTTCTTGATTATGGGGGTGGTCAAAGTTGTAGTCTTTAACAGATTCTTGAGATCTATAGTTATAGAAATTTATGGATTTGATGCGTTGAAGAATAGAAGGAGATCTAATAAGTTTAGTGGGTTGTTGCTCTTGTTGTTGTTGTGAGTGATTTTGTGAGTAATCTTGTTCTTGTTGGTGTTGTTCTTGTTTGGGAGGGTGATTTTATTTTTGGTTATTCAAGGAAGAAGTAAAAGCAATGGTACCAATCATGACATTGAGAAGAACAAAAAGGACAGTGAGAGTGTGGCATAAAATTGACGGGAGAAGAAGAAAGACAGTAAGGAAAAAAGGCAGGGATGGGAAGTGACGGCTAGGACTTGTCATTATGTTTAGGCTATAACTTGTATGGATCAATTTGTGGGCTACTAGTTGAAATTTATTTTGCCCGATGTGCTATAAATGAAGTTCTCTCGAACTTGTTTAGGATCACAAATTCTAAAAGTCTTCATTTTTTTTTTAAACTCCGTGCCCAGTCAAACATGTTCACATAAATTGAAACGGAGGGAGTATATAAAAATATGTTTAAGTTATAAATAATTGTGTAAATTTCTGAAAAATAATGAGGATTGATCCTAAAGCTAACTCAATAAAGAAAGAAACTGAAAATAGAAGTTATCATATTCTAACTTAATTTTCTTTTTCTAGTTTTGTAATAATCAACAATACATCCTAAAGATATCATCATATCTTTAAAATTTAAAATATGTTCGACAAACAACTTCATGAAATCATATAATTATGATCTTTGTGAAACATTCCTAACAGTCTCACTCCTACCAGCTTGATGTCCAAATCTTATATCTAGTAGCTACCAAAACTTTTAAATGACATATATTAACAATATTGTTCGAAGCATGTAATCAAGTGGACCTTATTGTACTTGTAAATGAGTTGAATGTTAAGCATGTCTAACGTAATAATCTAAAAATTAAGTTTAAAATACAGACACTAAGAATCCTCTATTCATAGAACATGATAGGTAAAATGTCTAATTAGGAAAAAGGGAAAAAGGTCAAAATTACCCCTGTACTATTGTCTACGTTATACTTTTGGACCATTTTTGTTCCTACCGCTAATGAACTTTGAATACATACCCCCAACCCTAATGTCTATGCACGCTGGCAGCTGACCACATAAAATTTATCCAAGGCAGCTGCCATGTCAGCTTCCACATCAGCAGGCCCACCAATTTAAAACCCCACTACACCCATCTACTATCCGTCTCTTACCCGTGACCCATGACCCGTTTGCCCACCAAATAAATAAGATAGATCCGTCCAAATGTGCAAAGAGTGTCATTTGGTCTGCATCACTTCGATAGAAACGAGAGAGAAAAGTGTGGAAGGTTCTAAAGAAACTCCGATTTTTCAGTGTTAAATGCTGTCCAAGGTACGATTTCCCCCCCAAAGCTGAACTTTTCTACTAGTTTGATATGGTTGTTATTTATAAATGAAGTATTTTTGTCTTAGGGTTTGTATTTCTTTTATGTTAAAGTTAGGGTTTTTAGACTATGCTTCGTGGTCTAGGGTTTTTCTTGTTTCAGATATATGGTTTGTCGTTTAGGGTGTTTCTTGTCTCAGATATTGACTGGATTTTTGTCATTTGTGTTTGCATATGACTTTCACCTTTTATACCCTAATTATTTATCTGATTCTACTGGTCGGTTAGGGTTTATTGGTATAATTGATGATATTTGGTACTTATTTTAGAAGACATTTCTCTTGTTTAGGATTTCAAGTATGTGTGGTCCCTTATGTTTTTTAAAGAAGGGTCGGTTAGGGTTTTTTTAACTGAAAAGTATTTTAGCTATTTCTTAATAGCTGACTTGTTGTTATTTGGTCCCATGTTTTACCTGCATTTACTTTGAAAATGATGCTCATGTGGGTCTCTTACATATATGTTTATTCCTTATTTTATTATGGTGGGACTCTAAGTTTGATAGTTTATTATGTGGTCCCCCATATGCATGCTTGTGTCCATTTCTTTATCATAGTACCTCATTCAATTTTGTGTCTTTATTCATCTACCTCTGTACCTTTTTCTTATTCCCTTTATTTATCAAACTGTTTTGTTTACTTATATGTTTATTTATTATTTCTGTACATCTTGTCTTTTTTTACTTCTTTATGCATTTACTATGGTAGGCTGTATTAACATTATTCGTCGTTACTATGCAGCCTTTTATAGATGGTGCTAGTTGAGTTAGTTTTTCATCATGGTGGGGAATGGAGTAGTAAGCCACACCCGATGTATAAAGAGAAGTATGTGCACATCAATAAAGGTTTTGACTCTGACTTGCTCTCTTATGCTGATTTAGTTGCTGAATTTGATACAAAGTTTGGGTTATAGGGGTGCAGCAATTAATAGTAAAGGGTCCTGGTGGTAGATATCATGAAATAGATGGGGATGTTGGGATTAGGATACTATTGGACCTTGTTAATGAACAGTGTAACCTAATATAGTCACTCATAGTGAGTCACACACAGTAGAAGTTGAAGCTGCTACTGATTGTAGTGATAATGATAGTGAGGAAAATGATTCTGGTACTGATTCTGATTCTCCTAATTCTGATGATTTGGAGCAAATTTTTTTACAAAAGAATAGGGTCATCAATGATAAGTTAACTGATTATAAAGAGTTAGATAGGTCAATGACATTTAAAGATATACCTGAAGCTAGAAAAATGATCAACATGTATTCTCTTGTAAATGGGTATGACTTGAAGCAACTTAAAAGTGACCATACAAGGCTTAGGTACATCTGTGTTGGTGACTGCCCCTTTGTTTGCCATATATCTAAGGATTCTTCAGGGGGTGGGGTTAAATTCAAGACTTTAGAGCCTGAGCACACATGTGAACCTGAATTTGAAAATCATGGAGTACATGCAAACACAATAGCTGATTACTTTAAAAAAGGCTTGCAAGATAACCCCAAAATTAAGATTAAAGAGATGAGGGCAAGCTTGAAAGTTACATTTAATGTAAATGTTAGTGAATCTAAGTGCAAAAGGGCAAAGAGAATGATTTTGGAGAAACTTGAAGGTAGTTTTACAGATGAATATAATAAGCTTGTTGCATATGCCAATTAATTGAAACTTAGAAATCTTGGGAGTGATGTGATAATTAACTTATCAAAAGATGCTCTTGCAGAAGTGAAAAGGAGGTTTTTAAGGATGTATATTTGTTTTCAAGCAATGAAGTCTGGGTTTAAGAGTGGTTTGAGACCTTTTATTGGATTGGATGGAACATTTTTGAAAGGGAAGGCTAAAGGTCAGATGTTGGTGGTTGTTGGTCAAGATTCTTCCAATCATTTCTATCCATTGGCTTGTGCTATTGTTGACAAAGAAACAAAACTTACTTGGAAGTGGTTCTTAGGTCACCTACAAACTTCACTAGACCTGAAAATGGGTGAAGGGATCATATTTATATCAGATATGCAGAAGGTATGTACTGTTTATTTGTACTGTTATTTTCATTTTTTTGTTGATTTCTGTTAACTTTTATCTGATGTTATCTACTGCTTTTTGTAGGGGTTGATTGACTCAATCCAAACTGTTCTTCCAGAGTCTCACTTTAGATTTTGTGTAAGACATATAGAAGCAAATTGGTGTAAGAGATGGGGTTCTGGTGAATTTAAAAAATTGCTTTGGTGGGCTGCATGGAGTACTTATGAAGAGGACTTCAAAGATCAGATAAAGAATATGGGTGAAGTAAATGATGATGGAAAGGAAGCTGTGGAGGATTTGTTGAAGTATCTACCAAAATATTGGAGTAGGGCATTCTTTGATACTATTTGCAAGAACCAAGCTGTAGACAACAACTTGACTGAGTCATTCAACGCTTGAATCTTGCAAGCAAGGTACAAGCCAATCATTAAGATGCTTGAGGATATTAGAATCAAGGTGATGAATATGATTACTGAACATCAAGCTGAGGTGATGTCATAGGGAAATGAATACATTCCTAAAACCATGGAGTTGTAAAACCAATTCATGAGGCTTGCATTGAAGTGTCACGTTAATGGCAGTGCATACAATGGATATAAGGTGACTGAAAATAGTGATAGGCATATTGTGAATTTGAGATAAAAGAAATGTACTTGCAGGGCATGGGATCTTTGTGGCATTCCATGTCCTCATGCAATATGTGCATTATTGCACAATAAAGTGGACCCTCTAAGTCAGATTCATTGGTACCTTACCAAAGGGACTTATCTCCATATTTACTCACATAAGTTACAACCAGTAAGAGGAGAAAAGTTCTAGAAAATTGAGCCTTCACAGTACATGGCTCCACCACCTTTGGTAAAGATGACTGGGAGACCAAAGGTTAAGAGAACAAAAGAAAAAAATGAGGAAATTAATAAGCAAGGACAATGGTCTCAGTCAAGGAAAGGGAGGGTAATAACATGTAACAACGGTGGTGAACCTGGACACAATGCTAGAGGGTGTGCAAAGGTAATCAAGACCATTACATTTTCTATCATTCTTTCAGTTTCAACAACTAACCAAAACTTTCTGTCTTACTAACAGCATTCTAAGGGAAAGTAGCCCATTGGAGGCAAGAAGAAGGGAAAGCAGACAAAGAGGAAGAGAACTTTACTTGATGAAGATGATGATGAACAGCCCAGATCTGAACAACCCAGATCTCCCTCTGCTGCACCAGTTCCACAAGAAGTCAATGATGAGGAAATTCCTCCGTCAACCCCCCAACCAAGTTAGCCCAGTCAAACAAGTCAATATAGCAACATGGTGTTCATGCCAACACCTTCAGTGCAGAGGAAAGAACTAAGCATTAGTGCTTTTCAAGACTTTGACCCTTAGCCTAAGCCTGAAATAGCTATAAGGCCAAGAAGTATCTCTGAGGCAAAGACTAGGCTACAAGTGAGGCAACTACAAAGTGCAGCAATTGGAACAAGGGAAATCATATTTGTTGGTGATGCCAGTGGTGTGAGTGAGCCATCAAACCTACCATTCTCACCAAAGAAGCAGTAACGGAAGGGAAAAAATGCTATTACTGGTAACCAGCTTAACAAGCAAAGATTGGCCAAGTTGAAAGCAAAGAAGGGTAATGGGAAGAAGCACACTTAAAGACCATCAGTTCTGGTGTTCTAGAATGTAGATCAACTAAACTCTATTATGGTTGTATATTTTTGGTTGTGATGTAATTATTAGCCAAGTGAACTTGTTAAACTTGTGTGGTTGTTTAGTTAGTGACATGTTCACTCGGATGTCATGTCATCACCTAATTGTGAAAGTTTTTTTTGGTGGGGTGGGGTGGGGGATAATGTGACATCCCTTTATTTGTGGTTGAATGTAGTTTGAATGTTTAGGTTGGAAAACTTAATGTCATGTTGTCACTTGTTTATGTAGGTTTTTGGGGTGATAATGTGACATCCCCTTGTGATGAATGAAATTAGTATTTATGAACTGTTTAAGTTAATATTTATGAGTTATAGATGCTGCCCATATTTTGTTAACAGGTTGTTTTGTGAAACTGTCCAGAATTTGGACCAAAATAGTGTTGTAAAAGTGTCCAGATTTTGACATAACTGGTGTAGTAAAAATGTCCAGATTTTAGACTAAAATATTATCAAACTGTCCAGATTTTGCCATAAAAAAGGCCTTCATGAAACTGTCCAGATTTTAGGTTGGGAATGGAGTTGTTAAATTGTCCATACTTTTTGACATAAATATGTTCATCATCCCATAACATCAACTAATAATACACAAAATTCATCACATAAGAACTAACAACTTCTAAGATTTCATTGACTAATATAAGCTCTAATTTAAACGGTTACAAGCTCATAACTTGGAATTACATTAACTAATTCTTGACAACTAATATATTCGAATTACATTAACTAAGATTACAAGGTCTAATATAAAAGGTTCAAAAAAACATACATAACACCTTCTCATCCAATTCCAGACAACAATAAAATTGACAACAAAACATATTCATTATCATCATCAACAAGATTCATCAACTTTTACTTCATCATCGACGCCACAACAAATCCAACAAAAAGTGCCCATGAGATCATAAGCATCATCCTCATCTTCAAAACCTTCTCTTCAAATTTCGTAACTTTTGCAGCTTCAGCTTTGTGTAGAGCCTTCAGGGCAATTAATTCTTCTTTCAATTTATCCCTATCATCTTTAATAACTTCCCAAGATGATGTTACATCTTGAGTTGTAACCAAATCATTGGAGAACGAGATTTCATCTTCCCATTCAAAATAACCACAAGAACGATTCTATCCAAAACAAAAAAAAAAACACAGAAGAAACTAAGATCGTTATTATTAGACTATAATTTAGAGCAAACAGTTACTAATTTAAATCTTTTGTTACACAATCACTAACCTTAGGCTTCGGACATTTAAAAAATCGCCTTCCAGAGTTTAATGGAGTCGTTGAAGTGAAGTGGTTTGCAAAGATGCCACAACGACACCTAATTTGGGAAGAACAACTTCCTTGAGACATTGAAGATGAAGGAAAAGGATGGGGGTCGTCTGAGCCCTAATTGTTGGTAAGAGACGGATAGTAGATGGGTGTAGTGGGGTTTTAAATTGGTAGGCCCGCTGATGTGGAAGCTGACATGGCAGCTGACTTGGATAAATTTTATGTGGTCAGCTGTCAGCGTGCATAGACGTTAGGGTTGGGGGTATGTATTCAAAGTTCATTAACGGTAGGGACAAGAATGGTCCAAAAGTATAACGGGCGGCACAAGCAACCAATAGACAATAGTACAGGGGCAATTTTGACCTTTTTCCCTAGGAAAAATGATGGTTGCACTTCATATAAATTTATTTCATATAATCAAAACCAAAATTTTAATTTGAGTATTTTGAATTATAGATAAGTTTCATAGTTTGTACCACAAAATACATGGCACATTATTTATACAAAAAATTCTTTTTGAAGTTTTCATGTAAAACCCATGCATAAAGCAAACTTTTGAAAAAAGTTGGTATACAAATTACAAAATAGTTTTGCACTAAAGATGGTTATGGTTTTGCACTAAGGATGGTTATGTGTCATTCTCATCAGCAGGATGCTAAATCAACTTACTTGATGGTATATTCAACTTAATTTTTTCCTAATTATATAATTTTATCACTTCAGGCAGGTTATCATGCTTCCTTTATAGTACCAAATTCATGTATCCATCACTAAGGCTGTACATTTTGGCGGTCC
>MU702881.1:37161-53106 GCA_026770625.1 Nicotiana glauca | reverse complement strand
GATTTGAGATCTACTTGAAACAAAGCTAGGTGTCAAAAAAAAAACTTGGTTGGCTTGACTTGTTAATTCTTATGTATTTGTTCGTTGTCTCTATTACCGTGGCTTACTTGCCTATGGCTTGAGTTTACTTGGGACAAAGCTTGATTATACATACCAGTACAATTCTAGTGTACTGACGTCCCTTTTGCCGGGGGCGCTATATTCGTGTTATGATTGTAGGTGGATCTGTAGCAGGTACTTTAGTTCATCGACAGTAGCACTCCTTCATCTTCCACTGGCCGTTTTGGTGAGCCCCTTTCCTCTCGGGGCCTTGCGTGGCTCATGCCACTTCTATTTTTGGAGTCTTATTTTTGTTTTGTGTAAGGTATAGCCGGAGGTTACCGGCAAGTATTGTATTATCCCTGTCATATCTTAGAGGCTCCGTAGACAGAAAATGTGAGATTATGGACTTATATATATGTCGGGCCTTGTAAGTATAAATTTGTTAAGTAATTAAGCATGTTGGGAATGTTTGAAAAAGTGTGATTTCAATTATGAATTGCTTAATCCTTTGGTTAATAAGTGATGAAAAATACATACAGGGGTAACACGTGGGTTAGGAAAGGCACCCAGGTCCGCTTGACTGGGGCTATCCGGTCGGGCGCCGGTCATATCCCTCGATTTGGGGCGTGACAATTATTGACACAAAACAAACCATATCAACTCAATCATCAAGACCATGTATATTAAATTAAAAAGAGATAGGAAAGAATTGAACCTAGTGTTGCCAATTAATGAGAGTTTTCAACTTCACAACTTCCGAATGCAAAAAATGGCTACAGCAAGCGACACAACTAAAATTTGAAACACAGATGCAAGACGGACCTCAAACAGGAAACAACGACACCGAACCTCGACGGCGACTCGAAATCGGCTAATTCAACTCTAACTCAACCAAACTCCATCTCGCCACTAGTGAACGCACAAGCTAGTCTCGTGGCAAGGCTAAAGCAACGTAAACAATCCAAAAAGCAAGAAGAAATGCTAATCTTGCTCCTGTTTCTCTCCGTTTCCTCTATGTGGATTAGAGATGAGAAAATTAGTTCATCTTTTGGCTATTGTTACCTCCCTATGTGTATGTGTGTGTGCGTAATTTTTAGGCTGGTTTCTAGCGAGTTTGGTGGTTGTCCACGGCAGATTCGAGTTTCGTTGGTTTTCTGGTGACTTGGAGAAGACGACTGAATGTGTTGGTTACTGTATGAGGGAGGGTGGTAGCGGAGTGGTGGTGTGTTTATCGCCGGGGGTAGACCTGGTCGCTGGGTGTGCTGAGGATCCGAAAATGGGGGGAGGGTTATTTGGGTGTGGTGGCTCTGATTTTAAGTTTTTTATTTTCTAATAAACATGCACGGACAGAAATGCAAATAATGACAGAAAACACCATGAAAATTCACAAAATTGCACACAATAAGACAAATAATTTTTGCACAAGCTCGAGTGCATTTTTCCTAGAATTAATCAAGTACCAAGTTTTGCGAGGGATATGTACCTGGATTAAAGTTTTGCGAGGGATATGTACCTGGATTCAAATCCGCGGAGAACAACTACACAAACAACGAAAGAAAAAAAATCTATAACTGCAGCTTCTTAACTACGTTCAATCCACCAGTATTTGCTCAATAAGGGCGTAAACTGTCCAGAAAACATGTGCTAGGAAAAGACATAAAATCACTCCAACATTTCCTATAACAAGTATTTGGCCAGCAAACTCAATTTGAATATCATTTGAAATACCAATGGCGCAAGTCTTATCTTTACTGTATCTAACATGATTTTANTTTACAACATGACAGTAAAGTAAGAAGAGGACATTTTCCTTTACAGAGCAACCAAAACCATGTATTGGCTATACATATTCAAACCCATGCACAAATTATTGACACAAATCAAACCATATCAACTCAATCATCTAGACCATGTATATGAAATTAAAAAGAGATAAGAACGAATTGAACCTAGTGTTGCCAATTAATGAGAGTTTTCAACTTCACAACTTTCGGATGCAAAAAATGGCTACAGCAAGCGACACAACTGAAATTTGAACCACAGATGTAAGACGGACCTCAAACCGGAAACAACGACTCCGCAAAATGTGACGCCAAACCTCGACGGCGACTCGAAATTGGCGAATTCAACTCTGACTCAACCAAACTCCATCTTGCCACTAGTGAACGCATAAGCTAGTCTCGCGGCAAGGCTAAAGCGACGTAAACAATCCAAAAGCAAGAAGAAATGCTAATCCTGCCCCTGTTTCTATCCGTTTCCTCTATGTGGATTAGAGATGAGAAAATTAGTTCATCTTTGGCTCTTGTTCCCTCCCTATGTGTATGTGTGTGTGTGTGCGTGATTTTCAGGCTGGTTTCTAGCGAGTTTGGTGGTTGTCCACGGCATATTCGAGTTTCGCTGGTTTTCTGGTGACTTGGAGAAGACGACTGAATGTGTTGGTTACTGTATGAGGGAGGGTGGTAGTGGAGTGGTGGTGTGTTTGTCGCCGGGGGTAGACCTGGTCGCTGTGTGTGCTGAGGATCCGAAAATAGGGGGTTATTTGGGTGTGGTGGCTCTGATTAGGGTTGAAGGAGATGGGGAAATGAAAATGAAGTGGAGTGGGGGTCGTTTGGTTAGGGGTGGTGGACCGGGTCGAGTTGGCCGGTGGGTTGGGGCTGATTTAGGCAGGTGTAAGGGTGTTTGGTTTGCGCTTGGGGTGAATTTAATTGTAATTGGCCCAAATTGGGTCTTTTAATTAAGAAGACTAATTCTTTCTTCTTATTTTTTTCTTTTCATTTTCTCTTCAATTGCTTTCTAATAAAAATGCAAACATGGAAGGCCTAATAAAAGCTTGAAATGATCTAAAAGGGAGCTTCAATAGCAAACGAGCAACAAATAGCAGTGAGAAGGCAATAAAGAAACCAACAAAATCCCGAGTCCGATCCCTCAATTTTTGTGGTACCCTTAAGTATTCAGTCGGATCTCCCTATTAGTCATCAACTCGATTATATTAACTTTACAATTAACAAAACACTCATGTAATCTGGACTTACACACATATCGTGAATCTAAAAATCAATTGACACTTCTATCAATAACCTAGAGATTTAAACAAATGAAAATAGCTACTAAACAACAACCCTATTACAGTTTTAATATAAAACTCAAGGTTTGAAGCACAGCCTCACTTCAATCAAGCTAAAATAAAGAAATTGACACAACAAGCTAAGAAAGAAAATAAAGAAAAGGAACATCTGATAAAGGAAAGCATAAATCTTTATCTTTCTTCACAATACTTCATGACCATTTCTTTACATGCTTAAGATCAGGGATATGTACCTGGAATATTGAAATAGCACAAAGAGTGAGGCGTCAACAGCTGAGCAGTAACAAAGACAATGATCCACAACAACCACAGCTTAATCCAGATTTAAGAGTTGAAATCAGGAAATCAATCCAAATCCAGTGTAACAGTGAAACTTAATTCAAACAAACTTCCTAGAACTTATATCTAACCAATTAAAATCCCTTACTGAACACAATTATTTGCAGAACTTAAACGAATCAAAAACTACTGAAGCAATGGAACAGTAGAGAACTCCTAACTTTTTTTTTTAGTTTTCTGGACTATATCTTTTTAAAATCTCTCTCAATGTCTATCTTAATCTCTATCTCTAGTATTTTTTAGAGTTTTCTTTCTCTTCTTTTTTTCTATCTGTGATCTTCAACCTTTAATAGGCAATCAATTAGTGCCCTCCCCATTACAAGTGTCCCCTCCCTTATTAATTAATTAGTTAGTGCAACTTCCATTACAACCAATTATTGCCCTAAATTAATTAGTTAGTGCAACTTCCATTACCAATCTCCTTTTCCATTTTTTAAGTATTCACTAGCTGAATTAGTCACACACTAACCTAGTGTTGTTATTAAAATTCAATTGATGAATAGCAACCCAATGTCTATATTGTTACAGGATTATGTCCAGCTTTAACCAATTCGACTAAACGTAGGAGCAAATAGCTAAGTGAACAACTTCAAATCCGCGGAGAACAACTACACAAACAACGAAAGAAAAAAAATCTATAACTGCAGCTTCTTAACTGCGTTCAATCCACCAGCATTTGCTCAGCAAGGGCGTAAACTGTCCAGAAAACATGTGCTAGGAAAAGACATAAAATCACTCTAACATTTCCTATAACAAGTATTTGGCCAGGAAACTCAATTTGAATATCATTTGAAATACCAATGGCGCAAGTCTTATCTTTACTGTATCTACCTTGATTTTCCCAAATCAATTGGAACATGAAGATTGCAATTCTGCCTTTGCACTATAAGGTAAACGTCCATATTTACAACATGACAGTAAAGTAAAAAGAGGACATTTTCCATTACAGAGCAACCAAAACCATGTATTGGCTATACATATTCAAACTCATGCACAAATTATTGACACAAATCAAACCATATATACTCAATCATCAAGACCATGTATATGAAATTAAAAAGAGATAGGAAAGAATTGAACCTAGTGATTAATGAGAGCTTTCAACTTCACAACTTCTGGATGCAAAATATGGCTACAACAAGCAACACAACTGAAATTTGAACCACAGATGCAAGACGGACCTCAAATCGGAAACAACGACTCCGCAAAATGCGATTCCGAACCTCGACGGCGACTCAAAATCGGCGAATTCAACTCTGACTCAACCAAACTCCATCTCGCCACTAGTGAACGCACAATCTAGTCTCGCGGCAAGGCTAAAGCAACGTAAACAATCCAAAAAGCAAGAAGAAATGCTAATCCTGCCCCTGTTTCTGTCCGTTTCCTCTATGTGGATTAGAGATGAGAAAATTAGTTCATCTTTTGGCTCTTGTTCCCTCTCTATGTGTATGTGTGTGTGCGCGTGATTTTCAGGCTGGTTTCTAGCGAGTTTGGTGGTTGTCCACGGCATATTCGAGTTTTGTTGGTTTTCTGGGACTTGGAAAAGACGACTAAATGTGTTGGTTACTGTATGAGGGAGGGTGGTNGGGGGGGGGGTTATTTGGGTGTGGTGGCTCTGATTTAAGTTTTATATTTTCTAATAAACATGCACGGACAGAAATGCAAATAATGACAGAAAATACCATGAAAATTCACAAAATTGCACACAATAAGACAAATAATTTTTGCACAAACTCGAGTGTATTTTTCCTAGGATTAATCAAGTACCAAGTTTTGCGAGGGATATGTACCTGAATTCAAGTTTTGCGAGGGATATGTACCTGGATTCAAATCCGTGGAGAACAACAACACAAACAATGAAAGAAAAAAAATCTATAACTGCAGCTTCTTAACTACGTTCAATCCACCAGTATTTGCTCAGTAAGGGCGTAAACTGTCCAGAAAACATGTGCTAGGAAAAGACATAAAATCACTCCAACATTTCCTATAACAAGTATTTGGCCAGCAAACTCAATTTGAATATCATTTGAAATACCAATGGCGCAAGTCTTATCTTTACTGTATCTAACATGATTTTACCAAATCAATTGGAACATGAAGATTGCAATTCTACCTTTGCACTATAAGGTAAACGTCCATATTTACAACATGACAGTAATGTAAGAAGAAGGCATTTTCCTTTACAGAGCAACCAAAACCATGTATTGGCTATACATATTCAAACTCATGCACAAATTATTGACACAAATCAAACCATATCAACTCAATCATCAAGACCATGTATATGAAATTAAAAAGAGATAGGAAAGAAATGAACCTAGTGTTGCCAATTAATGAGAGTGTTCAACTTCACAACTTTCGGATGCAAAAAATGGCTACAGTAAGCGACAGAACTGAAATTTGAACCACAGATGCAAGACGGACCTCAAACCGGAAACAACGACTCCGCAAAATGTGACGTCGAACCTCGACGGCGACTTGAAATCGGCGAATTCAACTCTGACTCAACCAAACTCCATCTCGCCACTAGTGAACACACAAGCTAGTCTCGCGGCAAGGCTAAAGCAACGTAAACAATCCAAAAAGCAAGAAGAAATGCTAATCCTGCCCTTGTTTCTGTCCGTTTCCTCTATGTGGATTAGAGATGAGAAAATTAGTTCATCTTTTGGCTCTTGTTCCCTCCCTATGTGTATGTGTGTGTGTGCGTGATTTTCAGGCTGGTTTCTAGCGAGTTTGGTGGCTGTCCACGGCAGATTCGAGTTTCGCTGGTTTTCTGTGACTTGGAGAAGACGACTGAATGTGTTGGTTACTGTATGAGGGAGGGTGGTAGCGGAGTGGTAGTGTGTTTTTCGCCGGGGTAGACCTGGTCGCTGTGTGTACTGAGGATCCGAAAATAGGGGGGGTTATTTGGGTGTGGTGGTTCTGATTAGGGTTGAAGGAGATGGGGAAATGAAAATGAAATGGAGTGGGGGTCGATTGGTTAGGGGTGGTGGACCGGGTCGGGTTGACCGGTGGGTTAGGGCTGATTTGGGCAGGTGTAAGGGTGTTTGGTTTGGGCTTGGGGTGAATTGAGTTGTAATTGGCCCAAATTGGGTCTTTTAATTAAGAAGACTAATTCTTTCTTCTTATTTTTTTCTTTTTATTTTCTCTTCAATTGCTTTCTAATAAAAATGCAAACCTGGAAGGCCTAATAAAAGCTTGAAATGATCTAAAACGGAGCTTCAACAGCAAACGAGCAACAAATAGCAGTGAGAAGGCAATAAAGAAACCAACAAAATCCCGAGTCCGATCCCTCAATTTTTGTGGTACCCTTAAGTATTTAGTCGGATCTCCCTATTAGTCATCAACTCGATTATATTAACTTTGCAATTAACAAAACACTCATGTAATCTGAACTCACACATATATCATGAATCTAAAAATCAATTGACACTTCTATCAATAACCTAGAGATTTAAACAAGTGGAAATAGCTACTAAACAACAACGCTATTACAGTTTTAATATAAACTCAAGGTTTGAAGCATAGCCTCACTACAAACAAGCTAAAATAAAGAAATTGACACAACAAGCTGAGAAAGAAAATAAAGAAAAGGAACATCTGATAAAGGAAAGCATAAATCTTTATCTTTCTTCACAATACTTCATGACCATTTCTTTACATGCTTAAGATCAGGGATATGTACCTGGAATATTGAAATAACCCAAAGAGTGAGGCGTCAATAGCTGAGCAGTAACAAAAACAATGATCCATAACAACCACAGCTTAATCCAGATTTAAGAGTTGAAATCAGGAAATCAATCCAAATCCAGTATAACAATGAAACTTAACTCAAACAAACTTCCTAGAACTTATATCAAACCAATTAAAATCCCTTACTGAACACAATTATTTGCAGAACTTAAACGAATCAAAAACTACTGAAGCAATGGAACAGTAGAGAATTCCTAACTTTTTTTTTTAGTTTTCTGGACTATATCTTTTTAAAATCTCTCTCAATGTCTATCTTAATCTCTATCTCTAGTATTTTTTAGAGTTCTCTTTCTCTTCTTTTTTTCTATCTGTGATCTTCAACCTTTAATAGGCAATCAATTAGTGCCCTCCCATTACAAGTGTCCCCTCCCTTATTAATTAATTAGTTAGTGCAACTTCCATTACAACCAATTATTGCCCTAAATTAATTAGTTAGTGTAACTTCCATTACCAATATCCTTTTTTATTTTTTAAGTATTCACTAGCTAAATTAGTGAAACACTAACCTAGTGTTGTTATTAAAAATTCAGTTGATGAATAGCAATCCAATGTCTATATTGTGACAGGATTATGTCCAGCTATAACCAATTCGAGTAAACATAGGAGCAAATAGCTAAGTGAACAACTTCAAATCCGCGGAGAACAACTACACAAACAACGAAAGAAAAAAAAATCTATAACTGCAGCTTCTTAACTGCGTTCAATCCACCAGCATTTGTTCAGTAAGGGCATAAACTGTCCAGAAAACATGTGCTAGGAAAAGACATAAAATCACTCCAACATTTCCTATAACAAATATTTGGCCAGCAAACTCAATTTGAATATCATTTGAAATACCAA
Organism: Nicotiana glauca; assembly: GCA_026770625.1. NCBI lineage: Eukaryota > Viridiplantae > Streptophyta > Magnoliopsida > Solanales > Solanaceae > Nicotiana > Nicotiana glauca. The sequence continues at coordinate 45,047 of MU702881.1, read as the reverse complement.
TGGCGCAAGTCTTATCTTTATTGTATCTACCTTGATTTTCCCAAATCAATTAGAACATGAAGATTGCAATTCTACCTTTGCACTATAAAGTAAACGTCCATATTTACAACATGACAGTAAAGTAAAAAGAGGACATTTTCCTTTACAGAGCAACCAAAACCATGTATTGGCTATACATATTCAAACTCATGCATAAATTATTGACACAAATCAAACCATATCAACTCAATTATCAAGACCATGTATATGAAATTATAAAGAGATAGGAAAGAATTTAACCTAGTGATTAATGAGAGTTTTCAACTTCACAACTTCCGGAAGCAAAAAATGGCTACAACAAGCGACACAACTGAAATTTGAACCACAGATGCAAGACAGACCTCAAACCGGAAACAACGACTCTGCAAAATGCGACTCCGAACCTCGACGGCGACTCGAAATCGGCGAATTCAACTCTGACTCAACCAAACTCCATCTCGCCACTAGTGAACGCACAATCTAGTCTCGCGGCAAGGCTAAAGCAATGTAAACAATCAAAAAAGCATGAAGAAATGCTAATCCTGCCCCTGTTTCTGTCCGTTTCCTATATGTGGATTAGAGATGAGAAAATTAGTTCATCTTTTGGCTCTTGTTCCCTCCCTATGTTTATGTGTGTGTGTGCGTAATTTTCAGGCTGGTTTCTAGTGAGTTTTGTGGTTTTCCACGGCAGTTCCAGTTTCATTGGTTTTCTGGGACTTGGAAAAGACGAGTGAATGTGTTGGTTACTGTATGAGGGAGGGTGGTAGCGGAGTGGTGGTGTGTTTATCGCCAGGGGTAGACCTGGTCGCTGGGTGTGCTGAGGATCCGAAAATGGAGAGGGGGTTTATTTGGGTGTGGTGGCTCTGATTTTAAGTTTTTTATTTTCTAATAAACATGCACGGACAGAAATGCAAATAATGACAGAAAACACCATGAAAATTCATAAAATTGCACACAATAAGACAAATAATTTTTGCACAAGCTCGAGTGCATTTTTCCTAGGATTAATCAAGTACCAAGTTTTGCGAGGGATATGTACCTGGATTCAAGTTTTGCAAGGGATATGTACCTGGATTCAAATCCGCGGAGAACAACTACACAAACAACGAAAGAAAAAAAAATATAACTGCAACTTCTTAACTACGTGCAATCCACCACTATTTTCTCAGTAAGGGCGTAAACTTTCCAGAAAACATGTGCTAGGAAAAGACATAAAATCACTCCAACATTTCCTATAACAAGTATTTGGCCAGCAAACTCAATTTATCATTTGAAATACCAATGGCGCAAGTCTTATCTTTACTGTATCTAACTTGATTTTACCAAATCAATTGGAACATGAATATTGCAATTCTACCTTTGCACTATAAGGTAAACGTCCATATTTGCAACATGACAGTAAAGTAAGAAGAGGACATTTTCCTTTACAGAGCAACCAAAATCATGTATTGGCTATACATATTCAAACTCATGCACAAATTATTGACACAAATCAAACCATATCAACTCAATCATCAAGACCATGTATATGAAATTAAAAAGAGATAGGAAAGAATTGAACCTAGTGTTGCCAATTAATGAGAGTTTTCAACTTCACAACTTTCGGATGCAAAAAAGGGCTACAGCAAGCGACACAACTGAAATTTGAACCACAGATGCAAGACGGACGTCAAACCGGAAACAACAACTCCGCAAAATATGACGCCGAACCTCGACGGCGACTCAAAATCGGCGAATTCAACGCTGACTCAACCAAACTCCATCTCGCCACTAGTGAACGCACAAGCTAGTCTCGCGGCAAGGCTAAAGCAACGTAAACAATCCAAAAAGCAAGAAGAAATGCTAATCCTGCCCCTGTTTCTGTTCGTTTCCTCTATGTGGATTATAGATGAGAAAATTAGTTCATCTTTTGGCTCTTGTTCCCTCCTTGTGTGTATGTGTGTATGTGTGCATGATTTTCAGGCTGGTTTCTAGCGAGTTTGGTGGTTGTCCACGACAGATTTGAGTTTCGCTGGTTTTCTGGTGACTTGGAGAAGACGACTGAATGTGTTGGTTACTGTATGAGGGAGGGTGGTAGCGGAGTGGTGGTGTGTTTTTCGCCGGGGGTAGACTTGGTTGCTATGTGTGCTGTGGATCCAAAAATTTGGGTGGGGGGGAGGGGGTTATTTGGGTGTGGTGGCTCTGATTAGGGTTGAAGGAGATAGGGAAATGAAAATGAAATGGAGTGGGGGTCGTTTGGTTAGGGGTGGTTGACCGGGTCGGGTTTACCGGTGGGTTGTGGCTGATTTGGGCAGGTGTAAGGGTGTTTGGTTTGGGCTTGGGGTGAATTGAGTTGTAATTGGCCCAAATTGGATCTTTTAATTAAGAAGACTAATTCTTTCTTCTTATTTTTTTCTCTTCATTTTCTCTTCAATTGCTTTCTAATAAAAATGCAAACCTGGAAGGCCTAATAAAAGCTTGAAATGATCTAAAAGGGAGCTTCAACAGCAAACGAGCAACAAATAGCAGTGAGAAGGCAATAAAGAAATCAACAAAATCCCGAGTCCGATCCCTCAATTTTTGTGGTACCCTTAAGTATTCAGTCGGATCTCCCTATTAGTCATCAACTCGATTATATTAACTTTTCAATTAACAAAACACTCATGTAATCTGGACTCACACACATATCATGAATCTAAAAATCAATTGACACTTCTATCAATAACCTAGAGATTTAAACAAATGGAAATAGCTACTAAACAACAACCCTATTACAGCTTTAATATAAAACTCAAGGTTTGAAGCACAGCCTCACTTCAATCAAGCTAAAATAAAGAAATTGACACAACAAGCTAAGAAAGAAAATAAATAAAAGGAACATCTGATAAAGAAAAGCATAAATCTTTATCTTTCTTCACAATACTTCATGACCATTTCTTTACATGCTTAAGATCAGGGAAATGTACCTGGAATATTGAAATAACACAAAGAGTGAGGCGTCAACAGCTGAGCAGTAACAAAAATAATGATCCACAACAACCACAGCTTAATCCAGATTTAAGAGTTGAAATCAGGAAATCTATCCAAATCCAGTGTAACAATGAAACTTAACTCAAACAAACTTCCTAGAATTTATATCAAACCAATTAAAATCCCTTACTGAACACAATTATTTGCAGAACTTAAACGAATCAAAAACTACTGAAGCAATGGAACAGTAGAGAATTCCTAGCTTTTTTTTTAGTTTTCTGGACTTTATATTTTTAAAATCTCTCTCAATGTCTATCTTAATCTCTATCTCTAGTATTTTTTAGAGTTCTCTTTCTCTTCTTTTTTTATATATGTGATCTTCAACCTTTAATGGGCATTCAATTAGTGTCCTCCCCATTACAAGTGTCCCCTCCCTTATTAATTAATTAGTTAGTGCAACTTCCATTACAACCAATTATTGCCCTAAATTAATAAGTTAGTGCAACTTCCATTACTAATCTCCTTTTCTATTTTTTAAGTATTCACTAGCTAAATTAGTGACACACTAACCTAGTGTTGTTATTAAAAATTCAGTTGATGAATAGCAACCCAATGTCTATATTGGGACAGGATTATGTCCAGCTATAACCAATTCGAGTAAACATAGGAGCAAATAGCTAAGTGAACTACTTCAAATCTGCGGAGAACAACTACACAAATAATGAAAGAAAAAAAATCTATAACTGCAGCTTCTTAACTGCGTTCAATCCACCAGCATTTGTTCAGTAAGGGCGTAGACTGTCCAGAAAACATGTGCTAGGAAAAGACATAAAATTACTCCAACATTTCCTATAATAAGTATTTGGCCAGCAAACTCAATTTGAATATCATTTGAAATACCAATGGCGCAAGTCTTATCTTTATTGTATCTACCTTGATTTTCCCAAATCAATTGGAACATGAAGATTGCAATTCTACCTTTGAACTATAAGGTAAACGTCCATATTTACAACATGACAGTAAAATAAAAAAAGGACATTTTCCTTTACAGAGCAACCAAAACCATGTATTGGCTATACATATTCAAACTCATGCACAAATTATTGACACAAATCAAACCATATCAACTCAATCATCAAGACCATGTATATGAAATTAAAAAGAGATAGGAAAAGAATTGAACCTGGTGTTGCCAATTAATGAGAGTTTTCAACTTCACAACTTCTGGATGCAAAAAATGGCTACAGCAAGCGACACAACTGAAATTTGAACCACAGATGCAAGACGGACCTCAAACCAGAAACAACGACTCCGCAAAATGCGACTCCGAACCTCGACGGCGACTCGAAATCGGCGAATTCAACTCTGACTCAACCAAACTCCATCTTGCCACTAGTGAACGCACAAGCTAGTCTCGTGGCAAGGCTAAAGCAACGTAAACAATCCAAAAAGCAAGAAGAAACACTTATCCTGCCCCTGTTTCTGTCCGTTTCCTCTATGTGGATTAGAGATGAGAAAATTTATTCATCTTTTGGCTCTTGCTCCCTCCCTATGTGTATGTGTGTGCGCGTGATTTTCAGGCTGGTTTCTAGCGAGTTTGGTGGCTGTCCACGGCAGATTCTAGTTTCGTTGGTTTTCTGGTGACTTGGAGAAGACGACTGAATGTGTTGGTTACTGTATGAGGGAGGGTGGTAGCGGAGTGGTGGTGTGTTTATCGCTGGGGGTAGACCTGGTCGCTGGGTGTGCTGAGGATCCGAAAATGGGGGTGGGGGATTATTTGGGTGTGGTGGCTCTGATTTTAAGTTTTTTATTTTCTAATAAACATGCACGGACAGAAATGCAAAAAATGACAGAAATCACCATGAAAATTCACAAAATTGCACACAATAAGACAAATAAGTTTTGCACAAGCTCGAGTGCATTTTTCCTAGGATTAATCAAGTACCAAGTTTTGCGAGGGATAAGTACCTGGATTCAAGTTTTGCGAGGGATATGTACCTGGATTCAAATCCGCGGAGAACAACTACACAAACAGCGAAAGAAAAAAAAAATCTATAATTGCAGCTTCTTAACTATGTTCAATCCACCAGCATTTGCTCAGTAAGGGCGTAAACTGTCCAGAAAACATGTGCTAGGAAAAGACATAAAATCACTCCAACATTTCATATAACAAGTATTTGGCCAGCAAACTCAATTTGAATATCATTTGAAATACCAATGGCGCAAGTCTTATTTTTACTGTATCTAACTTGATTTTCCCAAATCAATTGGAACATGAAGATTGCAATTCTACCTTTGCACTATAAGGTAAACGTCCATATTTACAACATGACAGTAAAGTAAGAAGAGGACATTTTCCTTTACAGAGCAATCGGTCTTCTTTCGTTATCTTAGGAGAAAGATTTATCAGATTAAGATTTCCTATCTTAGGAGAAAAATTCGTCAGACTAAGATTTTGATCCTAGGAGAAAATTCATCCGACTAGGTCTTCTTTGTTATCTTAGGAGAAAGATTCATCAGACTTAAGATTTCCTATCTTAGGAGAAAAATTCATCAGACTAAGATTTGGATCCTAGGAGAAAATTCATCAGACAAGGTCTTGAGAGAGATTTTAAAAAGATAAAGTCCAGAAAACTAAAAAAAAAGCTAGGAATTCTCTACTGTTACATTGCTTCAGTAGTTTTTGATTCGTTTACCTATTGAAATAATTCGTTTACCAGATTTCGGTCACTGTTATAAGAAAAAATCAGAAATTAATTTAGGACATTTTACAAAATCCACCAAGAGAAAGTTTTCAATTATGATAGACAAAATCATGGTTTCACAATCAATTTAAGTTCATCTCGAATAGTACAGACCGCAAATCAGCTTATCACCATATCAATACGCAAACATTCAACAAATCGAGCCATGAGAACAATATTTTTTGCATTTAAAGAGAAAATATGAATACATTAGTATTCAGGACATACCTATTGAAAGTGAAAGATCAATATGGAAGGCCTAATAAAAGCTTGAAATGATCTAAAAGGGAGCTTCAGCAGCAAACGAGCAACAAATAGCAGTGAGAAGGCAATAAAGAAACCAACAAAATCCCGAGTCTGATCTCTCAATTTTTGTGGTGCCCTTAAGTATTCTGTCAGATCTCCCTATTAGTCATCAACTCGATTATATTAACTTTGCAATTAACAAAACACTCATGTAATCTGGACTCACACACATATCATGAATCTAAAAATCAATTGACACTTCTATCAATAACAAACCTAGAGATTTAAACAAATGGAAATAGCTACTAAACAACAACCCTATTACAGTTTCAATATAAAACTCAAGGTTTGAAGCACAACCTTACTTCAAACAAGCTAAAATAAAGAAATTGACACAACAAGCTAAGAAAGAAAATAAAGAAAAGGAACATATGATAAAGGAAAGCATAAATCTTTACCTTTCTTCACAATACTTCATGACCATTTCTTTACATGCGTAAGATCAGGGATATGTACCTGGAATATTGAAATAACACAAAGAGTGAGGCGTCAACAGTTGAGCAGTAACAAAAGCAATGATCCACAACAACCACAGCTTAATCCATGTTTAAGAGTTGAAATCAGGAAATCAATCCAAATCCAGTGTAACAATGAAACTTAACTCAAATCAAGTACCATTTTTCCTAGCTTTATTTTCTTTCGTTTATAATGTCTCATTACTTTCCAAAACCATTCTGGATTCCAACCGATGCGATACCATGTAACACGGATAAACAAATTATAAAGAAGTAGAAATGGGGGAAATGGCGTGCTAACTCATAAAATAACCGGTCGGGTCGTTACAAAATCATACTCTAGACTTTTTTAATTTTGTCTCCAACTCTTAGTATCCCTAGTTGTTAATTTACTTCTTTAATTTGTTAGTTAATTAGTTAGACACAAGAATCTTAATATTTATAACTTAGGAATTATTCGAGCTTGTCTTCTGAGTGATATTGAACAATTATAGTGAATCCTTAGTTCTCTATAGAATTCGACTTCGGACTTTTAGACAGGATTATATTTGCGGTGATCGCTTATCCGTTCTAGGACTAGAGTTGGGCGTGATCAGGGTTCCTACAACTATCTAAGTTAATATATAGTAATAACCGAACCAACAAAGTGGGTTTCGAGTTCAATATTTTTTTAATATTTATTTATTTTTTAGTATAAATACAAGTTCTAAACAAAAGCTACTAAACCCGCATTTTTTATATTAGATCTACCGCTAGTTGAATCCATAATAATCAAAATAGTATTGTTGATGGAAGCTTATTAGCTTCTAGAGAAATGTTAAATTTTTCATTAAGTTTACTAAAGTGTGGTCCATATATTACTAATTGATTTTATTTGTAAGTATTGAATTATATAATTATTTTAATTATATTATTTGATGATATTAATATTTGGGAAAGTTCCTAAAGAGATTGGACTCTTAAATGACTTATCCGTTGATGGGAAGCATAAGGATTCTGAACAACTGTGCAGTTCCAAGACCGATTAGTTATTGGCCGGCTCAACATTGTTGGTGGCCTTAAAGCAAAATTTTGACGAGAGGCCCTTAATTTTTATTTTTATTTTTTTAAATATATATATATATATATATATATATATAAAATATTTTTTTATTTAAAGTTTATTTTCCAACTTTTTTGGATGTAACATTGTTAATAATTACTAATAATTCATTTTCAACTGATAATATCTCTAATCCGATCCATTTAGCTTCTCGTGAGACATTGTTGAACCTATACGTGATTTTGTCAATTTTAATTTGAAAAAACTTCTCTCCTGTGATGCAACTATTATAGTAATATTATTCCATAGAGAATGTAGATATTTAGGTAAATAATAAAGTCTTGTTATCTTATTAAGTATATCGATTAGAGT
>MU702880.1:159749-173560 GCA_026770625.1 Nicotiana glauca | reverse complement strand
AGACAAAAACAAAGAAAATTTTCTGCCCCAGTTTGGTAGCTGGGCACATGGGTGAGTATTAAACTGAATTATTCTACCAACTATTATAAGAATTTGAAAGCTAAGTCCTATTATCCAGGGAGGTCTTGGCAACTTCTAATAATTATGAACCTATGTTATATCCTCTAAAGGTATTACTCCCACTATATTTATTGTCTAAAAGGTCTTAAACTGCTCCCCATTATCCAGGAGTGTCCTGACAACTTCTAATTAAAAAATAGTTTAAACCTAAGTTATATCTACTGAAGGTACGAGTTCCATTATATCTTGTTATCTAAGCACACCTTAAAACTACGTCCCATTATCCAGGAGGGTCCTGAAAACTCCTAATTGAATCCTATCTTAAACATGCAAACTTTGAAACCAACTTATATTCCTTTGGGGTACATTTATGCTAAATTATGCTACTCATGATTGTTTTGAAATTTAAACTAAGTCCCATATTCCAGGAGGGTCCTAAAAGTTTACGGTCAAACCTGTTTTGGTGCTTGCTCTTTCCCCTACAGAGGGTTCCTCCGAAACAAACGATATTTTTTGCTCCCGTTTCAATCAAACAAAAATCTTGTCAGTTTAAAATGTGGTGGTTGGTTTGTGGCCTTGAACTTTGAGGGAGATTGCTCCTTCACTTCCCACGATGACTGATTTCACTTGAAGACCTTGCTTGTTTATGGACTAACCCCTTTTCCGTCATCCTCATCATATAAAATACCTTTTCTCTATTCAGACAAAATATCCTCTGTTTGCTGCATTGCATGAACCGGCATCTCTCCAACCTTTGTTTCTCACATGAATCCCAAAGCACGTCCATTGTCCCCACTCCTTGTATATGTTGTTCTCTTTTTTTTTTTAAATTAAAACCTCTAGCCCCCTGACCTTGAGGTTTGTTGCTCCTTCACTTGTCATGATAATTGATTTCCATTTGAAGACCCTGCTTTTTCCTGAACTAACCACTTCCCAGAAAATACCTCTTCTCGTTCAGACCCAATACCCTCTATCTGTTGCGTCGCTCATACCGACATTTACCAAACCTTTGTGTTTCACATGGACTCCTAAGCATATTCATTGTTATCAACTCAGCACGCATGTTGTTCTTTCCTTTTTTGAATCACTGGCCTTGGCCTCGAGATCTATTGTTCCTTCATTTGCCATGATAACCGATTCCCACCCGAAGACCTTGCTTGTTTATTGACTAACCACTTTCTTTGTTACCCTTGACCTAGAAAATATCTCTGATCTGCTCACCAAACACCCTCCATCGTGTTTCATTGTTCGTAAATTGATATGTACCAAACCCTTGTATTTCACACAAATCCCAAAGCACATCAATTTCCACCCACTCAAGATGTATGTTGTTTCTTTCTTGACTTAAACCCCTAGTCCGGTCCTTGAGGTTTACAGCTCCCCCATTTGCCATGATAACTTTGACTTTTGCTTGGATGGTCTAGCTCATCACTGGTTTAACACCCTTTTATCAAGCTTATCATAGGAAATACCTTTGATCTATTCGCCCTAACCCTTCATTTGTTGCATCACTCATGAATTGACATATACTAATCCTTTGCATTTCACAAGGATCCCAAAACATGTTGATTGTTTCCACCTCAGTGTGCCTGCTATTCTTTCCTGACTTATGAAGCTTTGATGTGTTCACCAAATCTTATTTTATGCAATTGGAAAGCTGGTGGCAGATTTTGAAGTCATTCCTCACTTGTTATGACCAAACAGACTCAGGAGGAGGAAGTAAACAAAACAACAGGACCAGAGTGAAAGACAAAGGGAAAAGATGATTCCTAAAAATAAACTACGAATTAGAAACCTATCAGATGTGGATACCAAATCTAATGACCATGACATGAACCTGTAGATATTGTCAAGAACATCTGATGTTCAACTCTTGTTGTACCTTTTCGCCGTGAAACTGGGCTTCAATGCTCCGCTTACCCAATCTAATTCACAATCCTTATTCGACTTGTAGTGCTCGAAGGGTTTTTACCGTCAAGACTCTCTCGTTTGATTCTTTCTCTCAACTTACCGCCGCCTCAAGGTGCCCGTGAAGGTTTTTACCAATAAGACTCTCTCATTTTCCATTTCTCTCAGCTTTCATCGCCTTAAGGTGCCTGTGAGGGTTTTCACCAATAAGACTCTCTCATTTTCATTTTCCTAATTTGGACCAGAGTGTTGCCCCAGATATGATTCACATTTACCTGCTCGCCTTGGCATCTCTCAAAGACTGATCGGAAGGTCTTTCTTTGGACAGTAATGTGGGCTTTTGGATGGGGTTAGAAAGAAGGGGTATCAAAGACTCAAAATAGTTCAGACGAGTTCAAAATTACAACCTTTGGAATTAGATTTCTCATAACAACCACAACTTCTGCCCCAGTTTCTCGCTTGGGGACTTTTGGATTTTTGTTTTAGTGTGACTGAACCTCAGTGAGATGCTGCCTACGTATCCTTTTGGAATAAAGTCAAATTTAGTTCAGGTCATAAAAATTACTTTGTTGTTGTGATTTTTCCTTTCTTCATCCATTTTCTCTTCGTTTCTTTTCTTTCTTGCTTTTCTTTTTTTGTTGTTTTGTTGTTTTCTTTTTCCTTCTTTTTTTTTCTTTCTTTTTTTTTTTCTCTTGTCTTTTTCCCTTCTCTCTCTTTCCACTCTTTCCTTTTCTTTTTCTTTACTTATTGCCCCTTCTTCCACTAGTCTTAGAGCTAGAAACTGGGAAAGAGTAACCGAGAAAAGGCAAGAAAGAAGGAAGCTCTTAGCCCTCCTTTTGACTTTAGTTATGGGCTTACATGCTTCTTTCCTTCCGCCGCGAGTTCAACTCCCAGTCTCAGGTCAAATGCAGAAGAGAGACTTCATACCTCAGGAAAGGAGTAAGCTTTTTAGTTTGTGTTTCTGATCTTTTCGATAGAGGGGTATGAAAGAAAGTAAATAAGGCTCAAAGGGGGTAACAAAGTATAAAGTGTTTATATAGCAGAACAAAATGCCTTCGTCATTCTAATATTCAAAATATACCAAGTACAACTAACACAATTAAATAAAGCACAGAAAACATTCGCAACATCATTTGATTATACCAGACTCGTTAACCATATCCACACATCCGCCTTTTATATCTGTTGAATACAAAGCACCATTGGACAACACTCTCATTTTCCTTACCATTAACGGCCCCTAACAATTCGGGCAAACTTGCCTTTAGCTTCAACCTGATGTGGCATGATGCAATCCAATAGGGTTTCTCTATGTTTTATCTACTCCAGTTTCACATGGTTCGGGCTTCAAATGATCTCAAAGAGTTCAAATCTGTTCTTATTTCCCTCAAATGTCCCTGTCACCTTCAAAGTTATTTCAATGTTTCATAACTAAACTACTTTTGAGCTCAGGCTGAGAATTATGCATGCATGTCATGTCACTAGAACCAGCACGAAAAGAACTATAAGAGGATAAGAAAACTAAACAGGAATGACTAGAAATAGCAGAAGATAGAGAATTGTATTAGACTGACGGCGAAAGAGTTTGGACAACAAAACAAGCATAATAAATTGGAGTACAACCCTTAGAACAAACCTAGACAACACTATATGAGATACTACGACCAAAGGAACTAGACAAAATAAAAGGATAAAAGGGTTTGAGTCACAAGACAATATCCAGATTACAACCCTACAATAACCTGGACTACAAAAATGACAACAAACTAAGCCACCAAAGCTCCCTTCTGACTGACCAAGAAATGGAACGTCTTTCCAATTACCAAGCACGATACCTTAGCCACTGAATTCTGCATCAACAATACCAGGAACTTCACAAGTCTTCATCACGTTGTTCTTATCAAGTTGCTTTCGGGTTCCTTTTGCTGGCTCATTCTTAAGATCAACCTCTGATAGTGCTGAAAGCTTGGTAGCCCTTGGACCTCCAGGGCTCCCAGAAGAATTCTCACATTCCTTTTCAAAATAAGTCATACCCATCCCGTGTGTCTCATTGTGCACAAGCGACACAATGCGACGAACTTTGGCTAGTACTAGTTGCATCTGGATTTTGTGCGACAATGACGCCTGCATTAATAAGCTTCTGAATTGCGTTATTCAGATTCCAACACTTCTCTATGTCATGTCCTGGGGAATTTGAGCAATATGCGCACCTTTGGGAAAAGTCAAACTTCCTTGGAAGAGGGTTTGGCATTTTTATCTGGATAGGCTTCAACATGTCCGAATTCCTTAGCCTTTGGAACAGATTGGCATATGACCCTTCCAATGGAGTGTAGGATTTCTTTTTCTGTAATCTCTCATCCTGCATGCTTGATTGAGCCGAAAACCTAATCCAGGGGGTTTCTGGCAGGCTCGTGGGGGTAGATAAGCATTTTGTGGAGCCGTATAATGGAAAAGTGGTGTATGACTCTATGAATTCTGTGGAGAGAAGCATCATTGGGGAGAGTCATCTGGTGCACAAGGATATTTACGGGTACGATGTCAAGCTAGAAGTGTTGATCAGGAAATCCCGTTGGATCATCTTTTTTGTTTCTCTTTCTTCTACCCGAGCTTACTGGGATGTTCTGAATGTCTTTCAAGCAACTCATGATTTTGCCTGACTTGATTCCCTCTTCTACCATTCCCCCAATTTTAGCACATCATAGAAAGGCTTACCCAAGGCCGAGATCAAATGACTGAAGTAAGTGGGCCCCTATGCTTGTAGGAAAAGCTTGACCATTTCTTCTTCACCAATTGGGGTACTGACTTGAGCAGTCTGCTCCCTCCATTTGAGCCCAAACTCTCTGAAGTGTTCCTCCGGCTTCTTTTCCATTCTAGATAGGGAGGAACGGTCTGGGGTAATGCCTGATTTGCATTGAAAGTATCGAACAAAATCTCGAGCCATGTCGCCCAATGTAGGCCACTTACCTACGTCTTGATGAGTATGCCAGTCCAAAGCCGCCCCAGTTAGGCTCTTACTGAAATATGCCATCATCAAATCATCTTTTTTTCCAATGATTCTCATTTCATTGCAATAAACCTTCAAGTGGGATACCGGATCTTCAAACCCACCATACATGTTGAATTTTGGCACTTTAAACCCCACGGGCAGGCGAACCTCAGGGGACATAGACAGTTCTTTGTAAACCATGCTACCCAGATCTCTCATTCCTTGCCTATCCATTAGGGACTGTTCTATGCCTTTCAGCTTCCTGGGTGTGAACTTTTCATTTTTAACATGAGGCTCATCCCGTAGACCCTGCTTGTATGAGTTGGGAACCCCACCCCCTTATGGGCAACCGCTGAGGAGTGACATCGGATGTCAAGATATTTGAGTGGGTGTTTTGTGTCGGGGATAGTAGATGTGACAGGAAGACACTTTTGGGAAACGATAGTTGGAGGACGAGTGATGGAGCTACTAGGGTGGTCAGGAATGCGGTGATAAGTGGGTGAATCTGGAGAGTATGAAGGATTATCTGGCATTGCGTCCGGAGTTTGGGCCAGGGCAGCATCTAAGAAACTGGATGGTGGCGGGGGTGATGTTTTCCCAGTCATCCAGGCCTGATACATACCCACCATGTGTGTCTCAACATCTTTACCTCTTCTACCAACCCATTATCCTGTTCGACCATCTGCTTTCTGGCACCAGTATCAGCCAACTCAGTTCTGTTGTTATCTGACATTGCCTTTTGCCTTTGTGTTGTAGAGAAGAGTTACCACTTTAAAAACCACAAACCAACCACCTTTCTTCTATGAATATGAAAAAAATGAAGTCATCACGTTAACGTTAGGGCATTTAACATATTTGTAACCTCACATTTGGGTATTGAATGCACCTAAGCAGTTAACAGTTTCTACTATGCATTTGCTCGACTGGTTGCGTCATCCCGGCCTTTTCCTTATTTCCAATTGCAAACTATTTTTTTTTCTCTTTTTCTTTCTTCATTCTTTTTCATTCTAGCCTTTATTTTCTCTTTGTTTTTATTCTCTCATTCCCTCTTGTTTTGCCATTGTTTCTTTCTCTTGGCTTCTTATTTTCTCTCTTTTTGTTTTTTCTCTCTCTCTCTCTCTCGTTTTTCCTCTCTTTTCTTTGCATTTTCTCTCTTGTTTTTCCTCTCTTTTATTTTTCTCTTTTCATTTGGTTATGGTCGAATACTATGGAGATTGCCTACGTATCATGACCCCACATGAATCAGACCAAGCGTAGTTCTTGCGAAATAAATGTAAAATAAATAACAAAATATTTTAGGATTTTCAATTTTTATGAAAAAGAAAATACTTCGATTACAAAGAATCAAAACTGAAAAACTGACAGACTTGAAATACAGACCCCAAAATAAACTATCACACTTCAAAAAGACAATACAGACTTGAAAACAAATGATAGACTCCAGCGGGAAGAAAGCACAGACTCAAAACAACTGACAGACTCTAGCAGAAAAGGAAATACAGACTCAAAACAACTGACATACTCCAAAGGGATCTTGTTCCTAACTGTTATTGGCATACTTGGGCTCGTGCTCATTCTGCACAGTTATTAAGGTGATTAAGCAAAATTAAGACTCATTTGACTCACAAAAAAAGTTAGCACTTTTACTTTTTCAAATTAAGAACAAAGACCAAGTTTTGCGCATACGGCCTTTCAACACCTCCAAAGGAAGATTTTAAGGTTGTGCTCGCTAACTGGGCAAAAATTGAAAAAAGACCAAAAGTGGCTGTTTATGCAAAATCAGCCTTCCGGCATCCCTTTCGGAAATATTCGGCTATTTTTGATAAAAAAACGGCATCACCTTACCTATTTACATTAAAAATAAATTTTTTGTTCATTTTGGGCTATTTTTGCAAAAAAAAGTTGGACCTGATGGGGGTTGCCTACGTATCCCACAATCTGTGAGAATCAAATTGGCGTAGTTCGGGCAAACAAAATAAACCATTTTTGAAAACAAGACTCTTTTTTTCCTTTTCATTGGTAAATAAACAAGACTCTTTTTTTTTTCATTGGCAAATAAACAAATTATTTCTGAAAACAAACACATTTTTCATTCTATTTTTTTCCTTCATTTTCCCCAAAACATTCGGCAGAGTTTCGACACTATTTGGACATTGATTTTTCCAAAACAGGTGACTAATGTCACACTCCTTTTTTTACACACATATCCCCAAAGGATAAATGTATAAGGGAGTTTTTCCATTTAAAGTGACATTATTCGATATAGGATTATTTATTTTTTAGATTCGCCACTTGAGATAGGATTGGCTTTTAGTGTCCCAAGTCACCGGTTTAATTTAAATCCCAAATCGAGGAAAATTATCGTATGCGAACCAGAAATTATGTGTAAGGAATTCTGTTGACCCGAGGGAAGGTATTAGGCACCCCCGGATCCAGTGGTTCTAGCACGGTCGCTTAAATTATTATAAATGGCTAAAATCTAATTTTTTATACATGTTATCCTATGTTGTAATTTTAAAGTTATTTACCGCTTTAATTAACATTTTTAAAAAAAGTAAACGTCGATTAAAAATATTAAAAATGTAAAAGTAAGGCCTAAATGCCATGCGTGATATTTTGGTATTTTTCAATTAATAAAAAAATCTACAAAATTCCTAAAAATGGCAAATAAGTAAAAAAAAAATCTATTTTCTTGGGATTTTTATCGGAGTATTTCATATAGGGCAAAAATCACGTGCTTACAACTAACTCTCTTTACCCTCACACTGCTATTTCTTTCATTTAAAAGTCGGTCAGCATGCAAATCCAAAGTAGATAAATGCACAAGTAGGATGCATCAGGATGGTGTTTTATTTTGGGTACACCTGTCCTAGACGGACCCAACGCTTGTGTTGAGTCCTCTAAGTCAAAATACACATGATTCAGATAAGCGTTCCTACTAGGGATCTGCCATGAGGCTGAGTTATTCTAGGTTCAAAACCTGGGTATATGTTCCAAACTGTGTACCCAAGCAGACAACTTGAGTCGAGGAGGGGGCTACGTACCGGGAACCAAAAGGCCATCTGATTTAGTAACGTGGCCGGCCTCTTTCTTACTTCAAGGTATGACACTAACATAATAGGGAGTCTCGACCAGCGAGCACATCCCCAGAAGTGAGAAGAGAGAGGTTTCGTAACAGTTATATATACAATTCAAATAATATCAAAGTAGTAAAAGCATCACATAGCACATTATGCCCAAACATGTAATAAAATCAGATAATAAACAAAGCTAAACAAAACAATTATTCTAAGCTCAAATTCTGAACTCCAAACCGAAGTTTTGGGTTCTTGGTCCCCAGCAGAGTCACCAGAGCTGTCACACCTCTTTTTTTTACAATACACCCCCGGAAGAGGGTATAATAAAGGGAGTTATTTCCAACTTGAAGTGACAATCAAAATGGGATTTATTTAAAAGATTTAGAGTCACCACTTGAGAGATTTATGATGTCCCAAGTCACCGGTTGAATCCCGAATCGAGGAAAATAATGACTCTGTTTAGTAGTCCGCGAACCAGAAACCCGAGTAAGGAATTTTGTTAATCCGGGAGAAGATGTTAGGCCTTCCCGGGTTCCGTGGTTCTAGCACGGTCGCCTAACTGTCATATTCGCCTTAAATTATCTTATTTTGAACAATTATGAACCTATGTGCAATTTTAACTTTTAACCGCTTTTACTCATTTTAATTAAAGAAGATTGCAACGTCGTTAAAACACGTCTCGAACCACGTCACATAAATGCACCCGTAATTTTTGCCATATTTTAACATCATTGGGATTTGGATTTGGGTCACATAAATGTGCACCTGAATTTAGGAAGGTAGATTATTAAAATATGCGCCTAAAGAAACTAAAAGTTTGCACTTTGCGAGGGCCATGGAATTTGCTAAATGGCATACCTAGAGTTCTAAGAATTAATTAAACGAGGGTTGTACATTTTAAAATTTTATTTGGCACGGCACACCTCAACTTCAATTTTAAAGGAATTTCAAAACTAAACTTCGGAGAGCCATAAACTATTCGTTATTTAATATGGCACACTTAAACCCAAAAAAAAATTACTTAATTTGAACATCTAAATTTTAAAAGATCAAAGTTGTTGAGCAACGCAAATAGCCCGAAGCAAGCAGACTTCTAATCTGATCGCAGAATAAATCAAACTTGGCTAATTGTAGGCCCATGGAATTAATACACAACTTGCATTCTCTTTTTTTCATGACTGCTACACCAATTTGTAAATAAAAATGAAAATTTAATTAAAAAAAAGCTAGCCGTAAACCATAGATTAACATAAACCCCAAACTCTTTTGATCCCAACTTATCAAACTATCATCTCATTTTAAGAAAAATCAAACTGAACAAACTCACAGGCCGGACACAAAAAGACTGAATCTAAGGGAAAAATATCACCAGCATAGTAGATTTAAATTTAAACAGACTGTTTCAGAATCATGCTTAATCAAACTGATTCGGAAATAATTTAAGTGTAAACAAACTAGTTCAACAAGCAAACTAACACGAAACTAGCATATGAAAAACCGTAAAAGTGCTGACCAAAGTTTTAACTAGCACTATTTAAGAAATCACCTTTTGAATTCGAGAAATTTAACCAACGTGAAGTGCTATATGGACATTATTTTAGAAAGAACTAAAGTGTTATCCTAACCTAAGCTTGTTACAAGACAGTTTTTCTCAAAGGCGAAGACATAGCAATTATATTGGCACACCTCGATAGTAGGCTTCATTTATTTACATGAACCAAAGAGAGAATACCTCTAAATCACTTAAACCATGCTCAAATCCATCGGAAAAACACAAAAAGTCAGGCAGCAAAATATTCAATTCTCAATTAAAGAGTCACAAAGGGAGTTTTCAAAGTATCCAAAGAAGAAGTCAAAGAGCTGAGACCAAGTACAGGTCTGAAATCCACAGGAACAAACTCTGCTACTAGTAGTAAAGCAATAAACAGAGAGATCCTATCAATAATATTATCTTTTAGGCTGGACCTCAAGCACAGCTAGATACAGCAGTAACACACCAGAGAAACTCACTAAAATCCTAGAATTTCCAGCATTGTTCAGAAGAAAGCAGTCTTGACATTACTTGAACATTACTATTTAATGTTTAAGGCAGTCCATTCATTTATACGAAATCCAATTAGAGCTATGAACCAATATTCAAAGTAAATCAGAAGTTAAATCAATTGAGACTAAAGTTTCTAATTATCACATCATAATAAGAATAACTCCAAACTTTAAAGTTTATTCAAACTTCAACTTGAAATCTCCCAAACTTCATACATGCCAATAAGTGCTCAATTCATGGTAAGATGGATAGTGTAGCTGGATTACAGTACAAAGATCAACAGTGAGCAGTTAAGTTGCAGGTTAGCCACATCAGCAAATCCAGCCCAGAGAAATGACCAAGGACAATAATTTTTTAAAGCAGCTGTAAACCAATATGACTCCCAAATAATGCTTCGCAGGAACTAGCAGTCAAATTCAAACAGAAATGACTCAAAAAGACCTTGAACACCACTGACTCAGCTCATTTTTTCAACCTTCAATTGCTTAGAAACTATCTCAGATTCAATTTCACAAGAATTCCTAAAGATTTTTTAATAGAACAGTGACTCTTCTTTTTGTTTCGGCCGTCTGATTTTTTGCAAACTTTTGCTCTCTAATTCTTGCCTTCAAAGGCAAGAATGACACCTTATATAATCTCAACCATAGGGCAGCCCTTAGGTTCTAGTTTTACGCTTTGCCCCCTTTTGAATTTTATTTTTAGCTTAGGTGACCCCAAATTATTAACTTGCTATCCAAGTTTTAATACCTAACAATCTTAAATTCCATAAGAGACCCTCACTAGAAGCTTCCCAGGCAGTTACAAAAGATTCCCTACCCCCGATTTCAAAATTACCCTCTAATTCCTCATTATTTACCCCCTCAAACCTATGGGTCAAATAGACATGGGTCATGAATCCCAAATGGGCTCAATGACTTAACAACGGTGGGCTTAAGTTCAAATTAGACCAGGATTCCTTTTAGACTAAGGTTCTGATTGACCCCAAAGTCCAAATGGCAACAATGATGTGACAACCCAAAGGGCCATCACACGTTTTCTCTTTCATTTTGTGCTTCCGAGGCCTTGAAAACCTCGCTTTTAGTCGCCTTGATTTGTGTGCATAGTTCGAGCGCGTAGCCGGAAAGCTTAAATATGAATTTTGTGTAAAAATTGATGAATTTTGATATTAATATGGTTAAAGTTGACTTTGGTCAACATTTTGGGTAAACGGACCCGGACCCGTGATTTGACGGTCCCGGAGGGTCCGTAAAAATATATGAGACTCAGGCATATGCCCAAAATCAAAATCCGAGGTCCCGAGCCCGAGAAATAAATTTTTGTGTGAAATTGTTCTCTAAAATTAATTAAGGAAAATGGAAAGGAAACTTGATCAGAAGACTATGGTATCTGGCTCGTATTTTGGTTCCGATACCCGGGACAAGTCTTATATGTGATTTAAGTGCTTTCTGTAAAGTTTGGTTGAAAATGGGCGTCATTTGACGTGTTTTGGACTTAAAATGGAAAATTTGAAGTTTTATGAAATTTGGAAGAAATCATGGATTTTAAGGCTTAATTCATTGTTTTCGAAGTTATTTTAGCGATTCGATCGCACGGTTAAGTTCGTAGGATATTTTTGAGTTAGTATGTATGTTTGGTTTGGAGCTCCGAGGGCTCGGGTGAGTTTCGGATAGGCGTCAGAGTGTTTTGGACTTGGAAAAATCTGGTGTTTTTGCTTATTGATGGTGTCCAGGTTTTTGTTGTATGCGATGGCATAGGGATGTCCGCGATCGCATAGAGTTAATTTTGGTAGTCATTAATTTGTTCTATGCGATCGCATCGATCCTTCCGCGATCGCATCGAGTTAATTTTGGTAGTCATAAATTTGTTCTATGCTATCACATTGATTCTTCCGCGATAGCATAGAGTTAATTTTGGTAGTCATAAATTTGTTCCACGCTATCGCATTGACTCTTCCGAGATAACATAGAGTTAATTTTGGTAGTCATATACTTGTTCTATGCTATCGCATTGGTTCTTCCGCGATAGCATAGACTTAATTCTTGTAGTCATAAATTTGTTCTATTCTATCGTATTGGTTCTTCCGCAATAGCATAGAGTTAATTTTTGTAGTCATAAATTTGTTCTATGCGATCGTATTGCTTCTTCTGCGATCGCATAGAGTTAATTTTGGGAGGTCACAATTTGTGCTATGCGATCGCATTGATCCTTCCGCGATCGCATAGACTAAAAAACCCACCCAGTTATTTAAGCTCAAAAACAGAAGCATTACGGGATTTTTACAAAATTTCAAAAGTTTCCTCTTCTTCAAAGCTCTTGGGAGATTCTTGGGCATTTCTTCACCAAAGTTTCTTGGGTAAGTGTCTCTTAACTCGTTTTCTTCATTTTCCATTAATATCATTTGAATTCCTAAGGCTAAATCATGTGAAAATAGGTAGAAATTAGAGAATTTGGTAGAGTTAGGGTTTTCAAATATTTCATGAATTAGACCTCATTTTGGGGTCAATCTTGAAAGCAAATTATATATTTGGGCTCATGGGTGAATGAGTGAATTTATTTTTGTTCGAACCTCGGGTTTTGACCACGTGGGCCCGGGGGCATTTTGGGAATTTTTAGTAAAATTTTGGAAAATTTATTTTCATGCATTCAAATTGATTCAATTAGCATTTGTTGATACATTCAAGTAATTTATGACTAGATTCGAGCGTTGTGGTGAATTCGAGAGGTAAAGCTGTACTAGAGGCTTGAGTTGAGTTTGGAGCATTTGAGGTAAATGTTTGGTCTAACTTTAGCTTGAGGGAATATGAGCCGGGTCTTATTTGCTAATTTCTAAATGTCGAGTAAGGTGTATAGGCATGGTGATGAGTATCTATACACTGGTGTCGAGCATGACCGTGAGTCCTGAATTGTTAAATTATCAAATTCTTAATTGATATTTATGAGGCCTTGGTCAGAAATCTTTAACACTGAGCCAGTAATTGTTGAGATTGGGTATTGAATTAATTGTCATAATTAGAAATTGAATAAGCTTGGTTATAGTTGTAGCTCCTTTGCCGGGATAGTTTATTATATTATTTGTTCCCTTGCCGGGACAGTTTATTATAGCATCTTTGTCCCTTGCCGGGATTATTTTGTGTATTGTGTTGAAAAAAATGGGATCGTGTGGCATGCTGACCATGAGATATTATGAAATGGGATCCTGTGGCATGCCGACAACGAGATATTATAAAATATGATCGTGTGGCATGTCGACCACGTGATATTATGAAATGGGATCGTGTGGGACACCGACCACGTGATATTATAAAATGGGATCGAGTGGTACGCCTACCACGTGATATTACGAAATGGGATCGAGTGGTATGCCTACCATGTGATGTTATGAAATGGGATCGAGTGGTACACCTACCATGTGATATTGTGAAATGGGATCGAGTGGTACACCTACCACGTGATATTATGAAATGAGATCGAGTGGTACGCCTACCACGTGATATGAGGAAATGGGATCGTTTTGCACGCTTGTAACGGGAGGAAATTTAAACAAGTGAAAGTGGTTCGTTTTCCCCTTATTCTATGTTAGAAGAGATCAGACGTAGATTCTTTGTTATTCCTGATATTCTATTTTATTTGTTTCCCCATAGGCATGCTTTCCCTCCCAGCTTTAATTGCTTACTTTCCACTATTATTTGGTTGTACTTGTATATATATATATATATATATATATATATATATATTT
>MU702880.1:147072-159440 GCA_026770625.1 Nicotiana glauca | reverse complement strand
TATATATATATATATATATATATATATATATATATATATATATATATATATATATATCTGCACAGTTTTATCTGGTAGTCCGGTCTAGCCTCGTTACTATTTCACCGGGGTTAGGCTAGTCACTTACCAGCACATGGGGTCAGTTGTGCTGATGCTACACTCTGTGCATCTTTTTGCACAAACCACAGTACCGAAGTAGCAGCTTTTGGGTAGCAGTAGGAGCATTTGGAGTTGATTTCTGTCCAGGGGAATTCTAGGTAATCTTGCCGACATCCGCAGGCCCGAAGTCCCTTTCTATTTTATTCAGTTTGTTATCACTTGTACCTAAGCAAACAGTATTGTATTTTGTTCAGACTCTGTATGTAGTATTCTATAGAGTTCATGAGTTAGTGAATCCAGTCTTGGGTAGATGTTGAAATTGGTTTATTTATATTTAAGACTTTTGCTTCTATATTAAATGCTTCTTTGTTTCTAATATTTTCAATGTTGCTAAAAGAGGTAATTGATAATTGGCTTGCCTAGCTCCTATTAGTAGGCACCATCACAACTCCTGAGGGTGGGGAAATCCTGGTCGTGACAAGTTGGTATCAGAGCACTAGGTTACATAGGTCTCACAACTCACGGACAAACTTGGTAGAGTCTGAGGGATCAGTACGGAGACGTCTGTATTTATCCCCCAAAGGTTATAGAGTTAGGAAAAGTTTCACATTTGTTTTTATTGTCTTGTGGTTCTGTTTCTCAAGTACCGATTGAATTTCTACTCTGTTCTTTTGCAGATGGCGAGAACACGTGCTTCCTCTTATATTGCGCAGCAGTCCGAGCTCCCAGTGGCAGAGCCTCTGGTTGATTTGGAGGATGAGGTTCCAGCTCCAGCAGTCCTGGTGGGCCCAACTCAGGTCCCAGGGGTTTTTATTGCCATCCCAGTTCTTCAGGATGCTCTAGTCCGATTGGTAGGCTTCGCGGAGAGTGCCATTCGAGCGGGTTTTCTTTTAGGAGTTCAGCCAACGATGGCAGATCCGCCGGGTACAGTGGCTCAGGCCGGGAGTGAGATCATTTTTCAGGAGGCGACCCGTGTGGGCCGTAGAGTTAAGGTGGTCCTACCACAGGAAGGCGGTCATAGGTCGGATAAGAGGCCCCGTTATGTAGGCAGATTCAGTGGTACCTCATCTGGAGGTAGTGGTACTTACGGTAGAGGCCATCCCCCCAGGCCCTTTCAGCCAGCTCCCCATGTCACTCATGGTACTTCAAGTGGTCATTCTTGTCGATAGGGTCAGCCTCAGTTCCCTCAGCTGCAGCGTTCGTGTAGATGTTATGAGTGTGGTGAATATGGTCACAACAGGAGGGTTCGCCTAAGGTTGAGGGCTGCTCAGCCGCAACAGACGAGGTCTTGCCATGCTTGTGGTGATCCGAGGCACATTGTCAGATATTGCCCTCGAGTTTATGGCAGCTTGTAGCATCAGGGTTCTCGTACTAGGATTCAGGCACTAGAGGTTCCACAGCCTGCCCAGCTAACTAGAGGCATGTCAGAGGTGTTAGAGGTGGAGGTAGAGGTCTAAAAGGTAGAGTTCAGGTCGCCAGAGGTAGAGGCCAGCCAGCAGCCAGGCCAGAGGCTGAGCCTTCAGGTGCAGACATTACAGGTACCATTCTGATTTATATTAGAGATGCTTTAGTGCTATTTGACTCCGGATCTACGTATTCATATGTGTCATCCTATTTTGCACCGTACTTGGTCATGCCTAGAGATGCTTTGAGTATTCCTGTTCATGTATCTACACCGGTGGGTGATTCTATTGTGGACGGCCAAGTTTTTCGTTCTAGTGTTGATTTATTGCTCTTAGACGTGGCAGATTTCAACGTCCTATTAGGGATATATTGGTTGTCCCCATATCATGCTATCTTGGATTTCCACGCCAAGACCGTGACCTTGGCTTTACAAGATTTGCCTGTTTGTAGTGGAGAGAGACCCCGAGTCATCCCACTCGCAGAGTTATCTCATATGTAAAGGCTCGACGCATGGTCGAGAAGGTGGTGTCTAGCTTATCTGGTGTGTGTTCGCGATTCTAGCGCAGAGGTCCCTTCTATTGATTTTGTTCCCATTGTTTGTGAGTTCCCAAGGTTTTCCCTTCAGACCTGCGAGGTATGCCGCCCGACAGGGATGTTGATTTTTGTATTGATCTGGCTTCCGGCACTTAGCCTATTTCCATTCTGCCATATCGCATGGCCCCGCCAGAGTTGAAAGAGCTAAAGGATCAGTTGCAGGATTTGCTTGAGAAGGGTTTCATTAGACCCAGCATTTTGCCTTGGGGTGCGCCAGTGTTATTTGTCAAGGAGAAGGACGGATCGATGAAGATGTGCATAGAGTATCGGCAGTTGAACAAGGTATCAATAAAGAACAAGTATTCACTGCGGATGATTGATGATTTGTTCGACCAGATCCAGGGTGCGCAGGTGTTTTCAAAGATAGACTTGAGATCTGGCTACCATCTGCTGAGGATTTGGGCGTCTGATGTCCCTAAGACTACATTCTACACTCGGTATGGGCACTATGAGTTTTTGATCATGTCATTTGGGTTGATCAATGCCCCAGCATCATTTATGGAGTTGATGAACAGAGTGTTCAGGCCTTATTTGGACTTGTTCTTGATAGTCTTTATTGATGATATTCTGGTGTACTCCCGCATCCAAGAGGAGCAAGAGCAGCACCTCAAAATTGTTCTTCAGAATCTGATGGATAGTCAGTTATATGATAAGTTCTCGAAGTGCGAGTTTTGGTTGAGTTCGGTTGCATTTCTAGGTCACGTAGTATCAGCAGAGGGTATTCAGGCGGACCTGAAGAACATTGAGGAAGTCAAGAACTGGCCTCGACCGGCATCAGCTACTGAGATTCAGAGTTTTTTGCGATTAGCAAGTTATTATCGCCGGTTCGTGGAGGGATTTTCATCTATTACAACCCCGATGACCCGATTGGCCCAGAAGGGTGCCTAGTTCATATGGTCAGATGAGTGTGAGGCAAGCTTTCAGAAGCTCAAGGCAGCTCTGACTATAGCGCCGGTATTGGTTTTGCCCACAGGTTCAGGGCCTTATACGGTCTATTGTGATGCTTCCCGTATTGTACTGGGTACAATATTGATGCAGGATGGCAGAGTCATTGCCTATGATTCGAGGTAGTTGAAGATCCATGAGAAGAATTATTTGGTTCATGATCTAGAGTTGGTAGCCATTGTTCATGCTTTGAAGATTTGGAGGCATTACCCGTATGTGTGATCTGTGAGGTGTACACTGATCACAAGGGTCTTCAATACTTGTTCAAGCAAAAGGAGTTGAATTTGAGGCAAAGGAGATGGTTAGAGTTATTGAAAGATTATGATGTTAGCATTTTGTATCACCCAGGGAGAGCCGATGTGGTGGCCGATACATTGAGCAGGAAGTCCGCCAACATGGGTAGTCTTGCTTACATTCCGGTCCGCCAGAGACCACTTGCTTTAGATATTCAGGCCTTGGCCAATCGATTTATGAGGTCGGATATTTCTGAGCCTAGCAGAATGTTAGCTTGCACAGTCGCTCATTCCTCATTATTGGAGCGTATCCGTGATCGACGGTTTGACGATCCCCATTTATGTGTCCTGAGAGACACTGTGTGGTGGGGAGGTGCCAAGAAGGTGACCTTAGATGATGATGGTGTCTTGAGATTGCAGGAGCGAATTTGTATGCCTAATGTTGATGGGATTCGAGAATTGATCTTAGCGGAGGCCCATAGTTCTCGGTACTCTATTTATCCGGGTGCCGCAAAGATGTATCAGGATTTTCGGCAACATTATTGGTGGCGTAGGATAAAGAAAGATATTGTAGCATATGTGGAGCGGTGTTTGAATTGTCAGCAGGTTGAGTGTGAGCATCAGAGGCTTGGTGGTTTATTTCAGAGGATTGAGCTTCCCGAGTGGAAGTGGGAGAGGATCTCTATGGATTTCGTTACCGGACTTCCATTGACTCAGAAGAAGTTCGATGCAGTTTGGGTCGTTGTGGATAGGCTGACAAGTCAGCGCATTTTATTCCTGTGGCAGTCTCGTATTTATCCGAGGGATTAGCTGAGATCTATATCCGGGAGATTATTCACCTTCATGGTGTGCCAATATCTATCATTTCGGACTAGGGTACACAGTTTACCTCGCGCTTCTGGGGAGTAGTTCAGCAAGAGTTAGGCACACGAGTTGAGTTGAGCACATCATTTCATTTCTAGATGAACGGTCAGTCTGAGTGGACCATTCAGATTTTGGAGGATATGCTTCGAGCTTGTGTTATTGACTTTGGAGGTTCGTGGGATCAGTTCTTGCCTTTAGCAGAGTTTGCCTACAACAACAGCTACCAGTCGAGCATCTAGATGGCTCCTTATGAGGCTTTGTATGGTAGGCGGTGTCGGTCACCGATTGGACTGTTTGAGCCAGGAGAGGCTCGGTTGATAGGTATGGATTTGGTTCAGGAGGCCTTGGACGAGGTCAAGATCATTCAGGATAGTCTTCATTTGTCTTAATCTAGGCAAAAGAGCTATGCAGATCGTAAGGTTCGAGATGTAGCTTTCATGGTTGGTGAGCGGGTCTTGCTCCGAGTGTCGCCTATGAAGGGAGTGATGAGATTTGGGAGGAAGGGCAAGCTTAGCCATAGGTTCATCGGTCCGATTGAGATTCTCGATCATGTGGGGGAGGTCAGCCTCCTGAGGCATCGACCTGGGAGTTCGAGTCTTATATGCGGAGCCGTTATCCCCATCTATTTCCCGACTCAGGTACTTCTTTCTTTTGTCCTTTCAAGGACGAACGGTTGTTTTAGAGGTGGAGAATGTGGAGACCCAAAGGGTCATCACCTATTTTTTCTTTCATTCCGTGCTTCCGAGGCCTTGAAAACCTCGCTTTTAGTCGCCTCGATTTGCATGCGTAATCCGAGCGGGTAGCCGAAAAGCTTAAATATGAATTATGTGTAAAAAATTGATGAATTTTGATATTAATATGGTTAAAGTGGACTTTGATCAACATTTTGGGTAAACGAACCTGGACCCGTAATTTGACGGTCCTGGAGGGTCTGTAGAAAAATATGGGACTCGGGCATATGTCCGGAATCAAAATCCGAGGTCCCGAGCCCGAGAAATAAATTTTTGTGTGAAATTGTTTTTTGAAATTAATTAAGGAAAATGGAAAGGAAACTTGATCAGAAGACTATGGTATGAGGCTCGTATTTTGGTTCCGACGCCCGATACAAGTCTTATATGTGATTTAAGCGCTTTCTGTAGAGTTTGGTTGAAAACGGGCATCGTTTGACGTGTTTCGGACTTCAAATGGAAAATTTAAAGTTTTATGAAATTTGGAAGAAATCAAGGATTTTAAGGATTAAATCATTGTTTTCGATGTTATTTTGGAGATTTGATCGCACGGTTAAGTTCGTAGGATGTTTTTGAGTTAGTATGCATGTTTGGTTTGGAGCTCCGAGGGCTTGGGTGAGTTTTGAATAGGCGTCGGAGTGTCTTGGACTTGGAAAAATCTGGTATTTGTGCTGATTGTTGGTGTACAGGTTTTTGTTCTATCCGATCGCATAAGGATGTCCGCGATCGCATAGAGTTAATTTTGGTAGTCATTAATTTGTTCTATGCGGTCACATAGGGATGTCCGCGATCGCATAGAGTTAATTTTGGTAGTCATAAATTTGTTCGATGCTATCGCATTGATTCTTCCGCGATATCATAGAGCTAATTTTGGTATTCATAAATTTGTTCTACGCTATCGCATTGATTCTTCCGCGATAGCATAGAGTTAATTTTGGTAGTCATATCCGCGATAGCATAGAGTTAATTTTTGTAGTCATAAATTTGTTCTATGCGATTGTATTGGTTCTTCCGCGATCGCATACAGTTAATTTTGGGAGGTCACAATTTGTGCTATGCGATCGCATTGATCCTTTCGCGATCGCATAGAGTAAAAAAATCCTCCCAATTATTTAAGCTTAAAAACAGAAGCCTTACGGGATTTTTACAAAATTTCCAAAGTTTCCTCTTCTTCAAAGCTCTTGGGCAATTCGTGGGGCATTTCTTCACCAAAGTTTCTTGGGAAGTGTATCTTAACTCGTTTTCTTCATTTTCCATCAATATCATTTGAATTCCTAAGGCTAAATCATGTGAAAATAGGTAGAAATTAGAGAATTTGGTAGAATTATGGTTTTCAAATATTTCATGATTTGGACCTCATTTTAGGGTCAAACTTGAAAGAAAATTATATATTTGGGCTCGGGGGTGAACGGATGAATTTATTTTGGTTCGAACCTCGGGTTTTGATCACGTGGGCCCAGGGGCATTTTGGAAATTTTTGAGTAAAACTTTGGAAAATTCATTTTCATGCATTCAAATTGATTCAATTAGCATTTGTTGATACATTCAAGTAATTTATGACTATATTCGAGCGGTGTGGTGGTGAATTCGAGGGGTAAAGCTATACTAGAGGCTTGAGTTTAGTTTGGAGCATTTGAGGTAAGTGTTTGGTCTAACTTTGGCTTGAGGGAATAGTAGTAGGGTCTTATTTTCTAATTGCTAAATGTCGAGTACGGTGTATTGGCATGGTGACGAGTATCTATACACTGGTGTCGAGCATGACCGTAAGTCCTGAATTGTTAAATTATCGAATTCTTAATTGATGTTTATAAGGCCTTGGTCAGAAATCTTTAACACTGAGCCAGTAATGGTTGAGACTGGGTATTGAATTAATTGTCATAAGTAGAAATTGAATAAGTTTGGTTATAGCTGGATCTCCCTTGCCGGGATAGTTTATTATATTATCTTGTTCCCTTTCCGGGACAGTTTATTACAATATCTTTCTCCCTTGCCGGGATTATTTTGTGTATTATGTTGAAAGAAATGGGAACGTGTGGCACGCTGACCACGAGATATTATAAAATGGGATCGTATGTCACGCTGACCACGAGATATTTTGAAATGGGATCGTGTGGCACGCCGACCACGTGATATTATGAAATGAGATCGTGTGGCATGCCGACCACGTGATATTATGAAATTGGATCGAGTGGTACGCCTACCACGCGATATTACGAAATGGGATCGAGTGGTACGCCTACCACGTGATTTTATGAAATGGGATCGAGTGGTACGCCTACCATGTGATATTGTGAAATGGGATCGAGTGGTACACCTACCACGTGATATTATGAAATGGGATTGAGTGGTACACCTACCACGTGATATGAGGAAATGGGATCGTATTGCACGCCTGCAACGAGAGGAAATTGAAAACAAGTGAAAGTGGTTCATTTCCCCCTTATTCTGTGTTAGAAGAGATCCGACGTATATTCTTTGTTATTCCTGATATTCTGTTTTATCTGTTTCCCCACAAGCATGCTCCCCCTCCCAGCTTGAATTGCTTATTTTCCGCTATTATTTGGTTGTACTTGTATATATATATTTTTGTACTTGTATATATATATATATATATATATATATATATATATATATATATATATATATATATATATATATATATATATACACATACACAAGTTTATCTGGAAGTCCAGTCTAGCCTCGTCACTACTTTATCGGGGTTAGGCTAGGCACTTACCAGCACATGGGGTTGGTTGTGCTGATGCTACACTCTGTGCATCTTTTTGCACAGACCACAGTACTGGAGTAGCAGCTTTTGGGCAGCAGTAGGAGCATTTAGAGTTGATTCCAGTCCAGGGGCATTCGAGGTAGCCTTGCTGACGTCCGCAGGCCCGGAGTTCCTTTCTATTTTCTTCGGTTTGTTATCACTTATACCGAAGCAAACAGTATTGTATTTTGTTCGAACTCTGTATGTAGTATTCTATAGACGTTCGTGAGTTAGTGAATCCAGTCTTAGGTAGAGGTTGAAATTGAACTTCTGCATTTGTTTTTAGTTTAATTATATTTAAGACTTCCGCTTCTATATTAAATGCTTCTTTGTTTCTAAAATTGTCGATGTTGTTAAAAGAGGTAATTGATAATTGTCTTGCCTAGCTCCTATTATTAGGATCCATCACGACTCTCGAGGGTGGAGAAATCCGGGTCGTGACAAGTGACCCAAAACGATGTCAGAAAAATTAACAATCCAAACGCCTTGACGAATTAGTGATTGCAAACAAACGAGGAACTAATTAGGCTATGGAATTAAACTTAGTGAGCAAATTAACAGTTCTAACATAACAATTAATGGAACCAAGCGAATCAAAAATTAAAGAAAAGAACAGAAGTATCACATAAATGATTTTTTTTCTTTTTTGATTTTTAAAAAAACAAACAGAAAAGAATGGAACTCACCGGCCAGACTTGAAATCCAAACTGGAGCACTGGTTCAACCCAAGATAGTGGCAAACGTTTGTTCTTATTGAAAAATAACGAGCGCCACAATTTTGTGTCCATACCAAACCAAACGACCCGAAATTTCTATACGATTTGCATGCACGACCCCATCTTGAGGCTCCTAGGGCTTGACTTTCGATTTGAAGTTCGAGGGGCTACAAGGATATTCGAAGCAATCTAGATGGGTATATGGAATGAAGGAGAGACAAGGGTTCAGGGGTATGATTTTGGGGTCGAACAACGGCGACGCCGCCACCGGAGAGCCTAAGGGCGGCACTAGAGTTTTGAAGACTCGAAAGGTTCCAATGGGATTCGGGGAAGAAGGGTTGTGGATTTGGAGAGAGGAGAAAGAGAGGAGTATTTGGTGTAAGTTTGGTGGGGAACGGAGGCTCACCGCCGGCGGAGGGTGGTGAGAGTTTGGGTGGCTTTAGGGTTTATGAGAGGTTCTTTGAAAGAGGGTAATGGAAGAGACGGGATGGGGGGAGGGGTGAAAGATTTCGGACATATATGTATTATGACACCCATAGTTTCGGACCGTTGGATCTCAATGATCCAACGGTTGAGATTGAAGCTTCAACGGAACGGGGGCGTTTTGGTTAAGGATGGGGTCGTTTGGGTTGAGTTAGGGGGTGGACCGGGTATGAGGGATACTTGGGCTGGGCTCGACCGGGTTCTACGGGCTAGAGATTTGGGCTG
This sequence comes from Nicotiana glauca, assembly GCA_026770625.1. Classification (NCBI taxonomy): domain Eukaryota; kingdom Viridiplantae; phylum Streptophyta; class Magnoliopsida; order Solanales; family Solanaceae; genus Nicotiana; species Nicotiana glauca. The sequence goes on along the minus strand of MU702880.1, from coordinate 150,379 downwards.
GGAGATTGGGGCGTTTGGCTTGGGCCTGAAGAAATAGGAAAAATTTGGCCCAACTCTTTTCTTTTATATCTCAAAAAATTTCAATTCAAGGATCCTTCTCCTTTCTTTTTTTTTTCAATTCTTTTTTCTAATTTCTTTCAATTCTCTTATTTCAAAATTAAACTAAAACCCTAAATTAATTCTAAAAACTAAATTAAACTACCAAAGTAAATTAAATAACTCTAACAATTATCATAAACTAATAAAATATCAAATTAAATTAAAACTAGCAAAATTCAAAGCTACAAATTCAACAATGCCAAGATAGACTATTTTGTGATTTTGTATTTTTTATAAGACTCCTAATTACTAATTAATTTTAAAATATGTAAAATTAAACCCTAAATTCAATTTATATTTTTGTATTTTCATATAAATTAAAATGCACGGACAAAATACAAGCATTTAACTTAAAATTCCATAAAATCCCCAAAATTTCAAAAAAAATAAAAGAAATCCTTTGTTTGAATTTATGGGATTGATTCATGTAGGGCAAAAATCAAGTGCTCACAACAACTTCATTCTTAAGTTCCTCATTCTTAACTAAAACGGAATCCTAAGATGACTGAACTGTGGTGTGAGAATTTTCCAGAGAATGGATCTTGTCTGCAGAAGCTCGCAATTCTTCTTATGCCCGAAAAAGCTCTTGTGCTACCTCTCCCGCATGCATCTCTTTTTGATTCAGCCAAGCCTTTAAAGCCCTATTCTCTTCAATGACCTTGGACAACTTTTCCGAAAAAGAAGATTCAAGGCATTCTTTTTCCTTCTTAGACTGGACTGAAGCAGCCTTAATCGTCGCCAGTTCAGAGGTTAGAGTTTGAACTTGCTTCTCCAAGGTACTTTTTCTTTTCTCCAAATTTTCCATAGCAATCTGTGAATTTTCGAACTGGTCCTTCTAATTATTGGCCTCCAATTGAGAGTCACGAGCAGCTTCTTCTACGTCATGAGTAGCCTTCTCTAAATCACAAGCCAGTTTCTCCAAAAGATGTACTCGAGTCATAATTTCAGTACCAATGAGATTGGCCTACTCAAGTAAATAAAAAAGAAGATAAGGTTATAGCTCCTGAAGTGAAAAACCTTGATAAAATAATAAACCAAAAAATACCTTCAAACTTGCGTGTATAATATCATTCAGGAGGGTTATATTATTATGACTCTCAAGTTTAACCTTCTCAATAGGGCCAATCAGAGGCTCGAGCCACGTATCAACTTGCCCAGACTTCTTTAAAAGGATGTTGGTGGCAGGAACCTCAATGGTCACGCTCCCCATAGCAGAACCCCTACTTGAGAAACTCGCTTTCGTATGATGAACAATAGGGGGAGAGACTATTAAAGGAGGGGCAGGGGAGGAAGGTGTGGAAGTAATGGATGACGAAGGCAAGGAAACGATCATAAGAACAGTAGAGTTAAAAGAAGACAGAGGAAGTTCATATAGAACTTGACCTGAAGGACCGATACTGATACCACTAATAAAAAGCTGGTTTATGGATTCATGGGTGTCCGGAAGAGGGGAGACATCATCATCAGGAATGATCACCTGGGTAATAACATGTTCAGAAAGAAGTAAGCTAGGGGAGACATCAGCCTCGTCTTTAGGGACGATACGTCTCCTGGCTCGTGGTCTTGATATCAAAGAACCCTCACCCTCTCCTTCAGAATCATCTTCTACAAGAGATTTTCTTTTTTCATACCTCGGAGCTATATCTTGATCCACAGATCCTAAAAATATGTCTTGATCACGAGATGCCAAGATAGCCTCTGGAGTAACTCCTCGAATGGCAAAACCTGAAGAAAAAGAAGGTTAAAAGCCAGAACAAAAAGGATATAGATAAGGTAAAAACAAAAATCCTTACCATGAGTTTTTACTTTCCAACCACAACGAGGAGAAAGAATTTTCCACGATCTACCCTCCATCGGGGCAATCTTCAGTAACTTATCTACCCAACCACGGAAGTTAGGCACGGGTTCCACAATGCCCATGGTTGCTGAAAAGAAAGAGAGACGAGATTAAGAAAAACAAACAAACCTGAAAATAAAAAAGGGGAGCACAAGAAAAAATTTAATACTCACATGAAAAATTCCACTTCTCCGGGAAGCGTACGTTCTTTTCACCCATTAAACCAACAGTGGAAGCAGCAATGTACCGGGCATACCGGCAACGATCTTTATCATCCTCAGGGTTAGCTAAAACCCTCTTACTCCTAGCTGCTAAACCAAACATACCATTTCGAAAAAGCCTTTGTGAGTAAAGATGAATCAAATGGGGAAGGGTGAATTCAACATTCACCATATTAGCAAGATGCCTCAGGCAAGCAACAACTCTCCATACAATCGGAACAATTTGGCCCAAACACATATTGAAAAAATGGCAAAAATCCAGAATAACCGGGTCAATGGCCGGTTTAAACCCTAGAGTAAAGGGATATGTGTAGATAAAGGAATATCCTATTAAGTAGGATGTAATTCTCTGGTTAGTGTTAGGAACGATAATTGGAAAATCATCAATCCAATGACAATCCTTACGAACTATGGGGGCTAAAACTTCTATGATTTGAGTAGGATAAGGATTAACACGATATAGAGATTCGATTTGAGTTTTAAGGGATTTTCTATCATGGTTAAAGAAAATTTCAGATGGAACTATTTCTTCAACTAAAGTCTCACGAAGTGGCTCGGAAGATTCGTTGTTACGAGAAGAACTTCTTTGGGAATGTGAACCTCTAATCCCAAAAGAGGGACCAGAACTAGAAAGAGGAGTTGACATACTACCACGAGCGGAATCTAGGTTACAGAGTCTACCTTCTCTTCTATGCCTTACCGGAGCATTAGGGAAGTTATCCAGAATGGGAGTTTTTCTGGGGTTAGAACTCGAAGAAGCCATGGAATCAGAGGTCGAAGTAAAACAAGAAATAATAAAGAAAGTTCAAAGGGTAAAAGTGTTCAATACGCTTTATGTGGAACAAGACAAGAAGAGAGATTATATTTATACTAATAGATAACTGAGAAAGGAAAAAACTACGATGATGAAGAAACCATAATGATGATAACTGATACTTCGTGAAAAGCGAAGCCAAAAAGAAAGCCTAAAAAAGTGTTGCAAAATAGTGTAACCAATGAGAAAGTGACACGTGTCTAAGTGCATTAAAAGGAAGCGACAATTGAAGCGTCAACTTTGTCCGAGCATTAATGGTGACAAAAATTCTCCTTTAATGAATTCCACTTCCCAAATATTCAAACTAATGAATAAAAGGAAAGTGGGGGGGGGGGG